>PVIC010000701.1:0-110847 GCA_004025085.1 Thryonomys swinderianus | reverse complement strand
AGTGAGATGAAATCTCAGTGTTGTTTTCATTTGCATCTCTCGAATGACCAATGATGTTGAACATTTCTTCATATGTTTCTTAGCTGCTTTGACTTCTGCCTCTGAGAAGTGTCTGTTCATTTCAGATGCCCATTTTTGAATTGGGTCTTTAAACTTGGGGAGGCTGATCTGTTTGAGTTCTTTATATATTGTAGATAATCGGCTACAGCTACTTTTTAAGCTTTCTTCCTTTATAAGGACTTAAATGCTGTACACAGTAAAATACTGCTTTAGGTACATGCAGTAAATTTTGATATATATCATTTATTTTCATTCAGTATAATTTATAATTAAATTTTCAATTTCTTCTTGTCTAACCATTTGTGCAGTGTCAAGTTGTGTTTCTATTACTGATTTTTCTTGTGCTTTTGAATGCTAGCCTTCTCCACCATTTGTATTGTCTGTTGCTGTTTTTGTGTGTCTAGCAATTTTTGGTTGGTTGACAGTTACTGTGACTTTTATATTATTGAATGCTGGATTCTTCTTTCCTTTAATTACTTTTGGGCCTATCTTTAAGTTACTTGGGATTGGTCTACTTCTTTTTGAGGCTTGCTTTTTAATCTTTGCAGGGCATGACTAACACAGCCCGCACTGGTGGCAATGCCTTTCTGAGACATTAAACAATGTCCCGTGGATAGGAGACCTCTGCAGCCCTTGTGCACTCCAAAGATTGCTCCTCCTGCTTCATACCAGCATGTCTCTTCTCACAAGTGTACAGAGATCAGAACTTAGCTGGAGCCCAGAAGGAACAGTCTGCAACCCTCAGATGCTCTCTCTGAGTCCTTCTCTTCCTCAGGACTCCCCACAGGTGGCAGCTGCTTGGCTTTTCTGACTCCAAGTGCTGCCTTTTCATCTCAGAGAGACCAAGACTTTATTTGGGGTTTTCTCCCTATGCTCATCACTGGGAACTCTCCAGACACTGAGCAATCACTGGGCCGCTTCCTTTGATTCCTCTTTTTTGGAGATTACTCTTTTGTGCAACCTTTGTTGTCTCAAGAGTCTGCTAACAATTGTTGATGTGTGTGTTTTTGTTTGCTAAATTGTTTGAATCAGGTGGGTAAATCTCATCCATCTTGTCTGGAAATCATGGCATCATTTTTTTTTTTTGAGACAGGGTCTTGCTTTGTAGTTCAGGCTGGCTCTGAGCTCACTGTAGCCCAGGCAAGCCTTGAACTCAGCAATCCTCCTGTCTCTGCCTCCCGAGTGCTGGGATGACAGGCGTGAGCCACCATGCCCGGCACTGTGGTATGTGTATTGATGGCTGGTGGGCGTTGAGTCTCCATGCCCAACATTGTATGTGGTCACCGGGGATCAAACTCAGGACCTTGCACTTGTGAGGCAGGCGCTGGAACCACTGAGCTAACCCTCCGGCCCCATGGCATCATTTTTAAATTTAAAAATTGAGGTATAATTGATATACAGTATGCTACATATATCAAAGTGAATAATTGATACACTTGGATAAATGGAAGCATTCATGAAACCATCAGCACAATCAAGACAGTGGCATATCCATCACCCCAAAAGTTTCTTTACTCCCCTCTCCCCACCTTACTCCTCCCCAGGCAACACTGATCTGCTCCTCCTTGTCAATTTCTAGAATTTTATATAAACAGAATCTTACAGTGTATATTCTTTTTTGTATGGTTTCTTTGAATCTTCTCAATTATGTTAGGATCCGTGCATGTTGTTGTGTGTATCAGAGGCTCATTTCTTATTGTTGAGTGGCATTCTCTTGTACAAATGTGCCCCACTTGGCTTATCTTTGCGTCCGTTAATGGGATTTGGGTTGTTGGCAGATTTTAACCATTACAACTAAAGTTACTATTGCAAATCTGCACAGACATCTTTTCTGTTCTCTTGGTAAATACCCAGGAATAGAATGACTGAGTCATATGGGAGGTATATGTTTGCCTTTTTTCTTGAAAAGGAACTGCCAAACTGTTTTCCAAAGTGCTTGCATAATTTCATACCCTGCCACCAGTGCACAGGTGTCCTGGTTTCTTTGTAGCTTCACCAATTCTAAGTGTGGTGATGTTTGAAATTTCTGCTACTCAACCTGGTGATCTCTTATAATTTACATTTGTATTTTCCTAGTGATCAGTGATACTGAACATCTTTTCATCTGCTTCATTTGTCATACACATATCTTTGGTGAAGTCTTAAAATCCTTTGCCCATTTTTTTTAAATGGTGCTGGCTGTATTCTTATTGTTGGATTTTTGGAATTCCTTATATAGTTTTTTTTTTTTTTTTTTGAGTCAGGGTCTCGCTTTGTAGTTCGGGCTGGCTCTGAGCTCACTATGTAGCCTAGGCAAGCTTCGAACTCAGCAATCCTCCTATCTCTGCCTCCCGAGTGCTGGGATTACAGGCGTGAGCCACCACACCCGGCATCCTTATATAGTTTTAAAGCAAATTCCTTATTATTTTTAGTTTTGGGTTTTTTAAAGACAGGGTCTTCCTATGTAGTCTAAGGTGGCCTTGAATTAGTTATGTTGCTTAGGGCTGATCTCAAAATTTGGAGTCTTCCTTGCCTTAGTCTCTTGAGTGCTGGAATTCCAGAATGCATCACCCCACACAATTTAGGTACAAGTTCTTTATCAGATGGGTTTTACCAGGATTTTTTTCTATTCTGTGACATGTCTTTTCATTTTCTTAACAGTATTTTTTTGAAGAGCAGACTTTTTTTTTTTTTTTTGAGAGAGGGTCTTGCTTTGTAGTTCAGGCTGGCCCTGAGCTCACTGTGTAGCCCAGGCAAGCCTGGAACTCAGCAATCCTCCTGTCTCTGCCTCCCGAGTGCTGGGATTACAGGCGTGAGCCACCACACCCAGCACTGTGGTGTGTGGTATTGATTGCTGGTGGGCGTGAGTCTCCACACCCAGCATTGTATGTAGTTACCGGGGATCGAACTCAGGACCTTGCGTTTGCAAGGCAGACGCTGGAGCCACTGAGCTAAATCTCTGGCCTCAAGAGCAGACATTTTTAATTTCCATGAAATTCCCATGGCATGTTTAAAGCCTATTTTTCTCAGCAACGCCCCCTCCCCTTTGTTTTGTTACACAGGGAATCAACCTCAGGACCTTGTGCTTGCCAGGCAGTTGCAGAACCACTGAGCTACATCCCTGGCCCTTTTTCTCCCCTTTGAACTGCAAGGCCTTGGACAGCAGAGACTGTGGCTCTCCTGATGTCCCCCTCAGTGCCCAGCCCTGCACCTGGCACTTAGTCAGTGCTCAACCACAGTTTACTGAGTTGTTGTCTCTCAGCCATGTGGGAGGTCGTCAGGCTACTTTCTTCAGTCAGCCCCTGCTCAGGGCCACAGCAGTGAGGGTGCCAGCAGCCACAGAGAGGTGCGGGCTCCATGGGACATTGGCACACTATCTTCTGGCCAGCTGCAGGACCCCTTTGTGTAGTGAAGTGGCTAGAGACAACCCTTCCAGGTTCCTGTGTGGGGAGCTGCTGTTCTTTCTGAGGCTTCTTAGAAGACTGGAACTCATATTTGAGGTAATTCAGTTCCTTCTTCCACTTCCTGTAATGCCATTCACTTATTAATCCCTTCACCCTGCCAACAAATATTTTTGAGACCCATGTTAGACACTACACACTGATTGCATTCGGCATGCAGTAGAGGCTATTTCCTATTAGAGGAGACCAACAGTAAGCTACTAGCAGACAAGAACAATAATTCCACGTGAGAGGAAATAGAACTTCAAGATGAACCAGGGATGTGGTGGGGCAGACGGAGGGCAGAGGGCACTGCACCACCTGGGTGATCACCAGAGGCAATACCAAGATAAGTGCGATGGGCTCTGTGAAAGGCAAGGCCAGCGTGGCAAGGACAGCGACATCAGAATAGAAACTCATCGCGATAAGAATAAGCATAGCCCAGAGGGGTTTAGCCTGTGTCATCATGCAGCAGGAAGCTCTCCCAGTAACCAGGGGGTCATATAATCTACACAGCTTTTGTGTGTTTCCCTTCTTTTGAAAGTGACCGTCTCCTCTGAAATCTTGTTTGGTTCCAAAAGACTTGTTGATGAAGAATTCACTCATGTAGTCATTGGACAAACACATGTGGAGCACAGAGCCCCGCTGTGTGCAGGACAATTTGCTCAGCCTGGCAGCTGCAGATACCAAGCAGATGGAGGCCCTGGCCCAACAAGCATCATCTGGTGGGAAGGCTGTCCAAGGAGACTGCTCCCGTAGTTGAGCCTCGTGTTCCTGGTGGCCAGTAAGCAAGAACCAGGGCTGACTTCCTGAGTTATAAGGAGCTGGAAAGAAGTAGCCAAAAAGATGGAAGGAAAACTGGCAGAGGGTGGAGGAGGGAGAGGGAGTACAGTGCCCAGGCCACATCTGTCAAGTGACTGATTGTTCAGGGCAGTAGACAGCGTTGTCCCCCGAGAGATAGGAGGCCTGGAACCACACACAGGGGAAGGCACAGGCAGCAGCTGTGAACTGTGTTCCTGCAGGCTGGGTCAGGAAGTGTCCCTTAGGAGGAAGCTGAGAAGTCTTTTTGTCAGTGAGCAGTATTTTCTGTGTGCATGGCACTGTTGCAGGCACAAGAGCAATTCTGATCTTTTCACTCATAAGAACAAGAAAAGAAATTGTCATGGTGGGGAATGGGAGAAGGAAGTGAATAGAGTGAGGAGAAGTGATTCGTGGTAGTGGTGTAGAGCTACTAGCTAGGATGACTAGAGAAGACTTTGAGGGAGGAAGATCAGAATGAAGACCTGAGCAAGCAAAAGGAAAAGGAGCCCCAATCTCTGCACAGACTGGGGATATCAGGGCTCTGGGCAAAGGGACAGCATGTCAAAGGCCCCAAGGTGGGAATCTGCTTCCATATTTGAGGAGCACGAACTGGCCAAAGTGAGCCTGGCCAAGTGGGCAGGCACCAGATCCTAAAAGGCCTTGAAGCTGTGAAAGAGAGTTTACATCCCCCACCTTGCCCCGAGTCCAGTGGGAAACCACTTCAGGATGTTTTAGTAGGATGGTGTTGTGATCTGATGGAAGTTTTTTTTTTTTTTTTTTTTGAGACAGGGTCTTGCTTTGTAGTTCAGGCTGGCTCTGAGCTTACTATGTAGCCTAGGCAAGCTTCGAACTCAGCAATCCTCCTGTCTCTGCCTCCCGAGTGCTGGGATTACAGGTTTGAGCCACCATGCCCAGCACTGTGGTATGTGGTATTGATAGTTGGTGGGCGTGAGTCTCCACGCTCAGCATTGTATGTGGTTACCGGGGAATCGAACTCAGGACCTTGCGCTTGCGAGGCAGGCGCTGGAACCACTGAGCTAATCATCCGGCCCCTGATAGAAGTTTTTAAATGAACCTCTGGCTGGGACAGAAAGTGGATTATTGGGAGTGGGGAGTGAAGTGGAGGAGGGAAGCTGAGAGCCGTGTTAGCACACTGTTTCAGTAGTCCTGGCAAGAGGTAATATGGATTGGATTAGGGAGCTGGCTGCAGAGATGGAGGAAACTGGAAGGGTGTGTGCTATATTTTGGTGCTAGAGCCAGCATGTGCTGATGGATCGTTTGTGGAGGCTGAGTAAAGGGATGAGTCAGTGACACCTCCTGCCATTCGGTGTAAGCAGCCCAGCTGTGTGGTGCCATTTGCTAAGACTGGAAGATGAAGAGAGGCACAGGGCTGGGAGACAGTGGATTCTACCTGATCTCAATGGAAGGAAACACCAGCAGAGGAATCTAGGTGTTGTCCAAGGTCCCAACTGCTGTGATCACATGATAGCTAGTGTCCAGGACCACAAGCATGGGCTACAGAGTAGAACTGGAGAAGATCTGCATAGTTTTTTGAGATTGGTACACTGAGCCTCAGGTCCTCAGAGAAGCTGGCTAGTGGAGAAGCTGGCACTGGTCTGTGCCCTTGTCCTTCCTGCCTGTGGACACAGGGTCTGTATTTGGTGGCTGGCTGGTGTTTTGAATAGGCAGCAAGCAGTTAGATGCATTTGGCTCCCAACCTCTCTTTCCCAGATCCTAAGCAGGCCCCTAAATGAGATGGTCTCTTTCTGAGAGATTTTTCCTCATAAGACAGTTTTAAAATAAAAGCAATGTTAATAAAAACCAAATGTGAGTGCAGGCCTTCCAGTAAATCCTAATAGATTAGATGCTGCACCAAAATGAATATCCCACAGTGGAAGGGTTGACTGGTTGGAGGAAGGCAGTTGTGATTCAGTCAAGCCACATAATGAATTCTGGTTCATATCTGTAATAGGAAATGCAGCCTTTTTTCAAGGCCAAGAGTGAGCTTGGGGTGGAGGGTGCTTATTGTTCAGCTTTTGTGTTCTTGAAGGTTGGCTCTCCAGTCCACCCACCACCCTTCTGGCATTTTATTCCCCATTTCCCATTGTTTACCCAGGAGGAATCTTGGGCTTGTTTTGTTTTGCTTTGGAGTTACGGGAATATGGACAAGAGGTATGGGAAAGGTTGAAAGGTAATGGCATAAAGGGAGGCTTTCGCCATATCGAGAGCTGGCAAAACATCACACTGGACCTCTGCTGACACATAATCAGAACTGGAAGTACAATGGAAATTGGCCCAACATCTGGTTGGCTTTCAAAATTGTTGGTTTGCCTGTCATCTTCCAGATCTGGCAAGACTTGCATGCCTGTAGCCAAGGAGACCTTGCATAGTCAAAAGAATTAGAAAAATGTTGGAGCATTATTTACCTGGACTTATTGTGGTCTCCGTATTCAGGTTTTCTGTCCGTTTCCTTTTATGTAGCTTTGGTGTGAGTCTTTTTCCACCTCTCTCCTGACTAGAAGCTGCTGCTAATGGGAAAAAAAGCCAGAAATTCAGATCTTGGAGAGGAGGCTTAGTAACTAGTTGCTGACAACACAGGATGCCCCCTTCCCTTCTCGTGTGGCTTCTTTGAATTAGTTAGGGGCCCCAACCCTTTGGAGAGGGAGCACCTGTGCTGACTGTTTGATCTGAAGTCCCCTTGAGCCAGGGCCCTGAAGGGACCAAGGAAACATGTGGCCTGCTAGAAGTCAGCAAGGCTTACAGGATCGTGTGAGGTACAGAGATTTCCTGAGGCTCAAGTGCCTGACGACAGGCACTTGAGAGTTGAGCCAAAAAGATAATATATTATCCACTGTTTGTTTCAGTCAGAGGGAGATAACCAGCAACTATTGCGTTTGCCTTTGTGTGACTGGAAACCATAGCATGTGTGTCTCTGTGTGTGTTTGCCCTCACCCATGTGCCATCTTACCTGTCACATGCATGTCCCTGTCATGCTGTGAAGTTAGCCTTATTCATTCAGGACTGCTGGCACCATTTTGTTTCAGGAAAATAGTTTAAAAACCCAAATCAAATCTTTTTCCACAAATTAAATGCCTTCCTAAGAATAGCAATGATGACATAATGCTTGTTATAGGAAACAGAAATGAAAATAAGAATTTTGTTCACTTGCCTGTGGTTACACTTACTACTTTACAAGGACAAAATGCTGCTGATTTTGTTGTATTTCCTTTCAGCCTCTACCATGTAGATAATAGATGTGCACTTCTGCACCACTGTCATACTGTAGCTCCTACTTGATTATATTTTCCTCTACTTTGAAAGACCTGTCTGATCCTCTGTCCTCTTTTTTTGTAGTGGGCTGAATTTGTTCAAAATTCATTAATTCCTTTAACAATTTATTCAGCAAACATCTGTGGACTTCTGGCTAAGACCACAGCTAGATACCATGATACACATAGGTTGGGCAAATGGAGAGAAAAAACAAGAATTGTGTAGTGCAGTAGGGAGTGTGGAAAAGGATAGGAAGTAGAGGCCACTCTGCTGTCTGCTGACCTCAGGCGATCTTCTCTCCTTGGAATCTCTGTTTTCTTATCTATAAAGTGGGGTCAGAGGTCTCAAGGATTAAACCCAGCATTACATAATATACACCAATTCTTCAGTGCTTGGCCTATGAAGACACCCGCCCCCTTTCTCTGCCTAACTCTCCTCCTCTCCCTCCCTTTCTCTCTCCTTCCTCTTTCTTTATTACTGAGGATTGAACTAAGGACCTTTATATAGAATTACATCCCAAGATCCTTTTTTTTTTTTTTAACTTTGAGTCAGGGTCGCACCAAGTCTCTCAGACTGGGCTCAAAATTGGAATCCTCCTGCCTCTGACTCCTGGAATGCTGGGATTACATCCATGCACCACTATTGCCAGTTGTGTAGAGTTTTTGTTTTTGTATGTTTGTTTGTTTTGGGGTTGTTTTGTTTTGCTGTGTTTTTGTTTTTTTTTGTGTGCTGGGGATGGAACCCAGGGCCTTGAGTGTGCTGGACAAGTGCTCAACCACTACACCCCAGTTCCTAGCCTTCCCCAAGGTTCTCTCAGTAACAGAATCCTCCCTCTTCCTCCTTAATGTACTCCATCTTCCCCAGCAACCTGGATTTTTATGGTCTGTTCTCACTGAGTACTTTGGTAAGCAAAGAAATCCACTTGAAACACATTTGGACAAGGACTGCCAGCTGCTTTTGAAGGTGGCTGCACCGGGGTCCTCTGGAGCTTTTGGGTTGCTATAGAGACCTTAAAACTGAGTGCAAGGCTAAAATAATTCAGAGTAACAAACAGGATTTTCAAGGCTATGGAGGGAGAAACTGAAGAGAGAAAAAGAAGCATCTGGCCTAGAAGCAACTTTAAAAAAACGAACGTAAATGTTCAGAGGAGTTTTTATAGTTCTGCATTTGTTGTGTGGAATGCACCCTGCCTCAGTGTCCCTGGGGCCCCTTAAGGGACAACAGAATCAGCCAGAGCACAACCCCGACCTGGGCTCCATCATCTGCCTCTGGGAACCTGGGTACCCAAGCCTCACCTGCCCCTTTTTGCCACCATCCAGCTCTTCGTTTCCCCCAGCTTCTTGTTGAGCCACACGCAAACCCTGATTCACTCCATGAAGTCCCCGCTGTCCCACAGAGGCCGGGCCCACCTTGTCCAGCTCAAGGCAAACTCTTGTTCATCCTTCAGACTCCATCTGAGCAAACTGTCCCTAGAATGTCCCGCACAGCTCAGCAGATCTTTGAACCTTCTCCCACAGCTTGATTTTAGCTCTTGTAACAGATAGAGAAACACATTAAGATACAAAGCTCCCACCTGTGCATAACAATGAGCAGCAGCCTTTATTAAAAATGGCTATGTGCTTTTCCTCATTTGATCCTGAGACCTATCCTGGGATGGGTGGTTAACACAATTACTGCCATTTCATAGTGAGAAGACTGAGGTTCAAAGAAGGTAAGGATCAAGACAAAGCTCCCTTACCTGCACAGGGCTCTTCCAGAGAGGGTGAGCCCATGCACACAGAGGAAGCTGTGGGCACAGCTTTAGTAGCAAACCTATTACAGAAGTAGTTCCACCACCTTTCACATCCAGACCCATCCACCTTTTGAGCCATGCAAAGATGGATGAGCTGTACCTCTAACTTGCTCTGTGGCCCTAGGGAAGTGCATAACCACTCTGTGTCTTCATTGCCTCACTCAAGAAATGTACTAGGTGTAGACTCTGGGCAAATCTGAAGTATTTTGGTGCCTTGGAACCACCCCTCCATTGAGCCACCCATTGAGAAAGATCAGGAATACCCTCAGAGTGTCTTCCTGTCTCAAGAAGATTTTGCCATAAAAATTTTCATTTTTTAGAAACCCTAGGGTGGGGGCAGAGTCCCAACAGACCCAGTGTACCTCTCCGTGGAAACATAAGCCCTGGCCCCAGTTTGCCCTCAGGTTCTGCCAGCCATTCTTTCCAGAGGAAATGAAGTGGAATGACCAATGGTCACAATGCCAGTGACACGCTGCAGAGTGGTTTCTTTCCCCTAGTCCACCGAGTGGCCGATAATGCTTTGAGTTTAAAGGATAGAAAGATGTCAGGACATTATTGACATTGTTGAATCTCTGTAAAAACAAATGCCAGAAAAAGTCAGCGACATTCTTCTTGCCATTTAGTAAATGGCAAGAGTAAATGGCAGGAGTACTTCAGAGCTGGACATTTAGCATCAAAATGGGACACAGAAGTCACTGCATTCAAATTTTTTGACCAAGCCACACCTGTGGAGAGTGTGAGCAAGTCCTGCCAACTGAGCTGCCCTCACCTTTGTCCTCTCCTCAGTGTCTGAGCCTCTCCCTCACTCAGGGCTGGAAGGAATTCAATAAAGCAAGATGTATTGTTATGGCCTCTTACATCAGCATGTGCGTGTGTAGGAGGTACTTAGGACCCGGAAGGCCACTCTCCTCTCCTCTCCTCGCCATTTTGTCAAGGTTCTAAATGAAGTGTTATCTGGTACTCAAGGGGCCGTATTTCAAGAGTTCCGAGAAGTGCCACCGTCCCCCCTTTTATGGAATAACAGGAAAAGGCGTGCTTCAGGCACAAACAGTCTACTGGGGTCTCGGAAAATGTCTGTTTCCACTGGCATATTTCTCAAGAGCTGTATTGTATGAGAGGACAGGAGTCAGAATCTTATTGTCCCCAACCTGCACTGTACTGTAGCCCTAACCAGTCTTCCTGTTGCCCCAGCTCCCAGCTTCTTCCTTATGAAAAATGATGACATGATTCACAGGTATAGACCTTGTCCATCCATCTTTACTTCCCCATGCAACTCTCACAGCCCCGTCTCGTCTTCCATCTTTTAAATGCTTTGAGTTTCGCAGGAGAGACTGTTGAATTTTCAGTGGAGGAAAAATGATTCCTTGGTCACTGATCTGCTTTCCTGGTTTCATTGTATGTGCACCTGTCTGTACTTGAAGTGTTGCTTAGTCCCTTTGAGCTCCTGGCACCCTGGGCTGGGGCACCAGCTGGGAACCTAGTGGCCTTGAATGTAGTTTTAAGTTTGTTTCCTGTGGGTTTTTTTTTTTTTTTGGTGGTACCAGCGATTAAACTCAGGCCCTTGAGCATCCAAAGTTGGCACAGTACCTGTGGGTAGCCCAAGCTGGCCTCCAACTTGTGGTAAACCTCTGCCAGCCTGAGCCTCCTGAATCTTGGCATTACATATGTTCCCCACACCTGGCTCCCCTGAGTGGATTTTGAGGGTGCAACCCAGCTTTTTGACTTTGATGTTATGAGTTCAAGGGTCTGAGTGGTATCCTGTATGTCTGGTCTGTTTCTCTAGGTATTTATTTTTCCAAGTGTGAATGTCCCTAACAGATGTGGCTTCAGGTGGCACCATACCTGGCACTGAAGTATACTGCTTTTTTCCATATCCTCTTGTGTCCAGGACTGTGATGAGGAAGCTTTTAGAGACCAAGTGCCCAGACTGCACCCCAAAACTCACTTACTGCAAATTAACTTAGCAACATTGCAATTAAACCTGAATACTGAGGTTTTAGTTTAGAAAAAACAACTCATATGTTAACATCTGTTGTCTTAAAAGAAAAACACAATTAACATAGGTGCCACAGGTTCTCTACCCCTGGTCTGGAAGGATGTCAGTCACCCTTTGCTGCTATGCTGTCCCCAACCCTGATATGGCTCTCACAAGATAGAGAATCCCTTGCTCTTTCCACCAAAGAGTAGAGTCAGTCATTGGCTAGACTAAAATCACTGTTTAATTTTTTATAATTAGTGTCAATTACTTCATTGGGCAGTAGAAAATGTTTTTTTTTTTTTTTTTTTTTTGAGACAGAGTCTCACTTTGTAGTTCAGGCTGGCCCTGAGCACACTATGTAGCCCAGGCAAGCTGCCATGAACTCAGCAATCCTCCTGTCTCTGCCTCCCGAGTGCTGGGATGACAGGCGTGAGCCACCACACCCAGCACTGTGGTATGTGGCATTGATTGCTGGTGGGCGTGAGTCTCCACACCCAGCATTCTATGTGGTTACCGGGGATCAAACTCAGGACCTTGCGCTTGTGAGGCAGGCGCCGGAACCACTGAGCTAATCTCCGGCCCTAGAAAATGTATTTTTTAATGCATTTACAGAATTTTCAGTATACAGAAAACTTTGACATAAGTTGTAGTACAATGAGCAGCCAGGCCTGAAGAAATCACAAAGATGGACTGTGGGATGCTGAGGAAATCCTGCTCTGTAGGTCTTTTAAGATGGGGGACAGGTATCCCAGTGAGGTGTCCCTGCTCATGTCTTTCCCATTTCCATTTCAGGCATGGATCCTGAAAAACTAGAGCGAATCCAGTTGCCAGTGCCGAATGTGGCTGAGAAGACCACCTACAACCATCTACTGGCTGAAAGACTCATCCGGATCATGAACAATGCTGCCCAGCCAGGTGCCAGCCTGGGGATGTTGTCTGTCATGGGGCTGTGGAGTCAGAGGAACTGGGTCCCCAGACTGAGGCCACCACTCCAGGGTTCTGGACCTGATCCTTCCAAGAATCCAGACAAATCTCACTCTGTCATGTTTCAGGCCATCAGTACCTTCCTGCCTGGTACAACCATGTCTTTATCCGGGTCTCCCGTTTTTTTTCCTACCCCTGGAATCATCTTTTCTCCTCCACACCCAGCTCCTCTCTGCCAGTTTTTCCAGTGTCTGCCATCCTCTCTGAGTGAGCCAGTGGGAATACAGGTCAGCTCTTTGGCAGGAACTTGGAAAGGTACCAGGGTTTGGGCTGAAAGATCACACTGCCCTCCCTTTAGGCAACTGCAGGAGTCCATTATAGAAGGCAGACTTGGCTGGAACAGGGGATTGCACAGGGGCAGGCAGGATTAAGTCTACCTAGAGGTGCACTGACATGGGGAGGCCCAGCAGCAATCAGAAGCTTAGTCATGGGGCCAGCAGAGGTCATTGAGTTGGGACTGGTCAGCGTTGTCCCATCGTGGTTCCTGGGGTTTGTATCCTGCTTGAGAAAGCCTATTCTGTGTGGATGTAGCTTTTTCCACGGAAGCATGGATTCTCATCTGTTTCTTCCTGGTTTAGGACTGTGGCAAAGGGCAGGCAGGGAGTTGTGTGCGGTTTTCCCTAGTGGCCCATCCTGGTCCCTGCTGTCTCCATGCTCAGCGGCATAGTCTGGAGACTCCCTTCTCCTTGGCTCTCTTTTGCTAAGACCTTGCGCCAAGAAATAAAGCTTAAAGGTTCCCCGGGAGGTTTGCCTAAGAGCAGTTGTTCTTTGCGCAATTGCAGATGCTTCTATGGGAGGTGACAGATGGAAGTTTGGCACACAGAGCACCTGAAGTCTGCCACTTGCCCAGTTGTGAGGCCCTAGGGAGGTCACTTCACATTTCTAAGTGTCAGTTTTTAGAGGCACCCAAAGCAATGAGGTTTTTTTTGAGACAGAGTCTTGCTTTATAGTTCAGGCTAGCCCTGAGCTCACTATGTAGCCCAGGCAAGCCTTGAACTCAGCAATCCTCCTGCCTCTGCCTCCCAAGTGCTGGGATTACAGGCGTGAGCCACCACGCCCGGCACTGTGGTATGTGGTATTGATTGCTGGTGGGTGTGAGTCATCACGTCCGCCATTGTACGTGGTTACCGGGATTGAACTCAGAACCTTGTGCTTGCAAGGCAGGCACCGGAACCAAAAGCAGTGAGTTTTTATAGAGGTTTCTTGAGAAGGTGTGCGTAAGGCACCTGGCACCCTGCCTAGCTCACAGCAGGTTAGTGTAGCAGGCTGCTCTAGAACTGTAACAACTCCCACTTATTAGAGACCCACCTCAGACTGCTGTAAACAGTACAAGCAGAAACAAGGCTGGGTTGATTAAAAAAGTCTGTCAGGTCTGGACTGAGGCACTAAATAGATCTAGAGGGTCAGTTGTTTGGATGCTGCTGCCTTCTGAGTCAGCAAGGTAATCTTTGGCAGCTCTCTTCTGGAGCTTTGTATGTGCTCTGTGGCGGAAACTTGGGAAGGGAGATCTCAAAGTTCTGTTTGTAAAACATTTATGGAGACTGGGAACACTGGCCAGATGAGGAGGTGGCTGCAGTGGGTTACGATGGGCATACCACTGGGCCCACTAGTGTTTCGGTTCAGTCCAGGCCCAGTGCAAGAAGAGACTCTCTGTGCAGTCACCACTTGGAGTCAGAATTGAACCTCATTGGCCCTGACTGACTCCTTACCTGTCCCCACCTGATCACTGTCACCTGGGGAAAGTACCACCCTGCCCAGCATGGATGATGTGTGCCACCAAAGTCACATGGCCCAGGGTGGTGCTGGGGTTCTTCAGAGGAGAGAGTGGTGTCATTCTTGGGTATGGGGAAGGGTGCTAGACAGAGACAATAGTAACCCAGAGAGAACTATCTTTAGGCAGGTGGAACACTTAGTCTATTTTCTGCCTCCCCTCCCTGTTAAAGGGACTTCAGGGACCTGTTTGATATGCCTTAGTGACACAGCACATGATGTAACAACTCAGAGGAGAGATTTATTTGGGTTCATGGTTTTTCAAGGTTTCAGTCCATAATCAACTGGCTCCAGGTAGAAATGATATGGAAGGGTCTGACAGAGAAGCACTGCTCAAGTTATGGCAGCCAGGAAGCCCAGAGAGCCAAAGAGCCAGGAAGGGAGAGAGACCCTTCCAGGTCCCATCCCCAGTGACCCACTTCTTCTGACCAGGCCCCGCCTCCTAACAGCAAGTCATCTGTATCACCCCATGATTTAATTACCTTCCAATGCCCCATCTGTGGGCATGTGAGCCTTTAGGGCTACATTCTTGATCTAACCCATACATGGCATAAGCAGCTTTGTTGGAAACTCTGAATGTAATTAACGGGGAAGGGATTGGCATTCAGGGCCCAACAACCTCACAGCAGGGCAGGGCAGAGTCTGTGTTCCAGGCACCATCCTGGGGTTACAAGGCTGACCCCACCGTGTTCCGCAGATGGGAAGATCCGCTTAGCCACGCTGGAGCTGAGCTGCCTGCTCCTGAAGCAGCAAGTCCTGACCAGCTGCAGCTGTATCATAAAGGATGTGCACCTGGCCTGCCTGGAGGTGAGGCCTCACCCCCCCCCCCCACAGGTGCAGCAGAGTGGGCAAAGTCAGAAAGCCATCCCGAGTGGACACTTGCTCCTCTCCACTTGTCCTGAAGGAAGGGCCGGGGATTTAGCTCAAGTAGTACTGTGCCAACCTTGGATGTACAAGGGCCTGAGTTTGATCCCTGGTATTGCAAAAAAAAAAAAGAATCTACTTGTCTTGAAGGAATTTCCTTCAGCTGAGACTTATGTGAAGAAACAATTCACTTTTTGGATTTTAGTAGCTTGTTACAATTATTTGGTTCTGTATTTGCTCTCAGGATTTTAAAATTTTTCCTTTGGTGTTCTGAAATTTTTGTACATATACAAATATATGCATTATTTATAATTTTGTGCTAAAATGTACATTTGTTAAGTTTTGCTAATTTGTGATGTCCCCCTGCCTTTATTTCCATGTTTTTAAGCAAATCCAGGAAGTACAAGGAAGTAAAAAATAACAACTTTAGTGGATACTTGAGTGTGTCTGTGTAGGTACAATCATGTAAATGCAAACACACACAAAAGCATTCTATACTGGGCGTAAGTGAAGTCATAATGGCCCTATGTGCTAACTTATTCACCACAACACACACACTTAATTGTACATTAACAGGCTTTCCATGTTATCACATTGAATTGCCTGCCCTTTGTCAATTTGAGTTTTGTCTCCCCCGTTCCTCCCTCTCTCATTAGGAACCCTTTTCTATATTAAGAATATTAGCCCAACGTCTGTTTTACATGCCCTCTGTTTGCAGACTGGTAACTCACCCAACCTGCTTCCCACATTAAGACTGTGCTCTTTCTCTTAACAGGGTGCGAGAGAGGAGAGTGTCCACCTGGTGCGGCATTTCTATAAGGTAACTGGCAGTGCGCAATGTCTTTAGAGAAGGGTGCCAGAAGGTTATATGCTTTCAATTATGCTTTATACTTGTGATTACTAAATAAAAGTGCTCAATTTCACATTCTCCAGAGAAGTGATCTCTGAGCATTTTTTTTTTTTTTTTTTTTTTTTGTCCTGGCACTGAGGACTAACCCTAGGGCTTTTACAACCTGTGTTTATTTTACTTTTTGAGACCAGGGTCACATTAGGTGCTCAAAGTTGCGGTCCTGCTGCCTCAGCCTACCCACGTGCTAGGGTTACAAATGTGTACTGCGGTGCCTGGCTATGGGTGTCTGAACTTTCCCTGCTGTATCATTGGTAAAAATTTTTTTTTTTTTTGAGACAGGGTCTCGCTTTGTAGTTCAGGCTGGCCCTGAGCTCACTATGTAGCCCAAGCAAGCTTCGAACTCAGCAATCCTCCTGTCTCTGCCTCCCAAGTGCTGAGATTACAGGCGTGAGCCACCGTGCCTGGCACTGTGGTATGTGGTACTGATTGTTGGTGGGCATGAGTCTCTATGCCCAGCATTGTATGTGGTTACCAGGGATCGAACTCAGAACCTTGCGCTTGCGAGGCAGGTGCCAGAAACACTGAGCTAACCCTCCGGCCCCATTGGTAAAATTTTGAGGACTCCTAGTTTATGACAATTTTTTTATCAATTACTTATGCATACTTAAGAATTTATATGTAAATCACAAATCATACACATATGACTAATACCTGATGAACTTTGTATTCATGAGTTGCATATGCTAATACTTATAAAATTACTTATGAGTAATTTATGATTTTTATATACATATATATACTAAAAAACCTCAGGAAGGCCTCTAAACTTTTATATTAGGTGTAGGGGGATTTTAAAAAGTATTATCATGCTGGTTGTGGTGGCTCACGCCTGTAATCCCAGCACTCAGGAGGCAGAGACAGGAGGATTGCTGAGTTTGAGGCTTGCCTGGGCTACATAGTGAGCTCAGGGCCAGCCTGAACTACAAAGTGAGACCCTGTCTCACAAAAAAAAAAGTATTATCATGACTTTCAGAATCTAAAGGATTTGTAGAGATTTATCTTCTGTTCCAGATGATTCTTTCTGAACTGATTGTGTGTGTGTGTGTGTGTGTGTGTGTTCATTTTGTTTGTTTGGTACAATTTTGAGAATCAAACCCAGGGCCTGGCATATGCTAGGCAGGCATTCCACTGCTGAGGTACACTCCCAACCATTTTGTTTAGCTCTTAAGGCATATGTCTGTTAGTGCTGCTGTAACAAATGCTACCAACTGGGTGGCTGACAAACAATGGAGAACTATTGTCACAGTTTCCCTGACTAGGAGGTACCAGGCCAAGTAATTGGTTTCCTGGGAGCAGCTGCTTTCTTGTAGATGGTGTCTTCACACTGTGTCCTCACAGCATGGAAAAGGCAGACAGTCTCTTTTGTAAGGTCACCCTATGATCTAATCACCTCTGAAAGACCCCACATCCTAATACCATCACTCTCAGGGTTGTGGTTTTTTTTTTTTTTTTTTTTTTGAGATAGGGTCTCGCTTTGTAGTTCAGGCTGGCCCTGAGCTCACTATGTAGCCCAGGCAAGCCTTGAACTCAGCAATCCTCCTGTCTCTACCTCCCGAGTGCTGGGATTACAGGCGTGAGCCACCACACCCAGCACTGTGGTATGTGGTATTGATTGCTGGTGGGTGTGAGTAGCCACGCCCAGCATTCTATGTGGTTACAGGGATCGAACTCAGGACCTTGCGCTTGCAAGGCAAGCACCGGAACCACTGAGCTAAATCTCCGGTCCAGGGTTGTGGTTTTGACATACAAATTTTGGGGAGACCTAAACATTCAGACTTTACCCTTAAGCAAGGTTTATCATTGTCAGCTGTGGTCCACTTGCCAGAGAGTCCTCATTAATTTCCTGAATTTTGGTCTCTGTATCCAGTCTCCTTAGATCTTACTAGTTAGTGATGGTTCCCCGCAAAGGATCTAACACAGATTCTGCTAGGCAGAAGAAAGATATCAGCGCTGCCACAAAGCACTCAGCTGTGCTTCATTATTTGTATTCTTTTAAAACTGCTATATATTTTTTTAAGCCACAGTCCATTATTATCTTTGTTGTTGAAGTAAAACCAGGTCCTGTAATCTGGAAATCTACCTGCTGGTTCCATTGACCCCATGCACCTACAGTAGGGCCATTCTCCAAAGAGGGGCAGCACCCTGTAGACCATTCACTGGGGAGGAAATCCCAGTGTGCCCTTTCAGTGGGACATGCCCCTTCTCACAAGCTCAGAACAAAGGAGAAACCCTATAGTTTGTTAGTCCATGACTCTTTCCAGGATTGCTGCTCAGAGTTTTATTCTCCTTCATCCTCCAAAGCTTTTGGGTTGCAAAAACAGAAAGACTAGAGGTAGGTAGGCATTTCCCCTGAGGGTGATTCTCTTCTGTTAATAAAAGGAGACATATATTTGAATTTCAGTTCCCTTCTCCCATGTAGATTTCTCTCGCACTTTTATCCTGTTCTGGGCAGCTAAATTAGATAGAAATAAAAGGGCAGTCAGATGGGGACAGGCAAAAGAGAGAGAGTCAGTGCAAAAGACAAGAGTGTACCAGAACTGTGGCTTGAGGTGCATCCACTGAAGACAAGGCCTCAAGATTAAGATGCAATGACCATACAGAAAGAAAATAAAAGAGCATGTATAAAGGGGGGGAGGAGGGGGGAGTGGGTAGGGATATGGGTAAAAATGAGAATTAACTTGTGGCATATACTGGTACAAATTTCCCAATGTTATATGTGATTTTGAGATGTATATAAATTATACCAATAAAGAATTCAGTTAAAAAAAAAAGATGCAATGACCAGGCCTAGAAGCCTCCCTTTGGGATATATATTAATTTGAGGTTGTACTGTGACTGGGAGCACCTAGTTTAGTAAAGTACAGACAGATACCAGTCACCCAGCTGAGTAACTAGACCTTCTGGTCCCATCCCTTCCCCAAACGGGCTTTGTTCTTTCCATGTACCCATCCTAAGAAGCTCACTCCCTTATTGGATCAATATTGGCTTAGCAGCTATTCTTATTTCTAATTCTATAGGTTGATTGTAATTTGACCCACATTGTCCCCACATTATGACTTTGCTGTATGAATTATAAGGGCCTCGGTGGTGATCAGGACCCTCCTGTCTCTCAGGAGCTTTCTCTCAATAAACCTTTCTTACTCTTAGCCTTTCCTCCTTGGAATTCATTCTTCGCTTTTGGGGGACATGAACACAGCATGTCTTACATCTAGCAGTTTGGGAGGTATATTCCTCCTATATCACTCTAACACCTACATCCTAAGTGTGATGTCTCAGAAGCTTCTGGATGTTCCCAGGGATTGTCAGTTTTATTGGTGCCTTGAAAAAATCTGCATCTGTAGTTCTAACAACTGGAAAAATACAAAAAAGATTTCTGATCTCTGCTTCTTCCCACCCTCTGTGTGTGTGTCTCAGGATTTAGGAGACAGAATGGTCCTAAGGGTCATTGTCTAGCAGGTGTGGCAGTGACAGTGAGTACTGACATTTCTCCAGCTCTCACTGAACAGCAGACTCTGCACTCTGCATTTTATATACATTGACTCCTTTTGCCTTTACAATGCATGACTCAACAACATGGGCCTACTTTATTTTTCTTTTTGTTTTTCCATCCTTAC
Source organism: Thryonomys swinderianus (assembly GCA_004025085.1). Lineage (NCBI taxonomy): Eukaryota > Metazoa > Chordata > Mammalia > Rodentia > Thryonomyidae > Thryonomys > Thryonomys swinderianus. The sequence goes on along the minus strand of PVIC010000701.1, from coordinate 91,385 downwards.
AGCGAAAAAGACAGTGTTTCTGAAGTAGGTTGGAATTAGGTCCTGGGTTCATATGTCTTAGACCACAGTTTTCAGCATTCTTCATTATATTGTTTCCCCCAGAGAAATGGCACTTCACATTTTTAACAGGATGACATAGCCAGGATTTCCTTTTTCTCCTGTCATTCTCACAAGCAAATGATATTAAATACTTTTTTTTTTGTACTAGGGGTTAAAACTGAGGCTTTTGCACTGATCTATACCCCAGTCCTTTTTTATTTTTTATTTTGAGACAAGGTCGTGCTAAGTCACTAAATTGCCCAGGCTGCACTTGATTGTTCAATCCTCCTATCTCAGTCTCCCAGAGTGCTGAGGTTACAGGTGTGCATCCTAATTAACTGCTTTGACAGAAGAACACTCAATATGCTTTTTAAAAAGGCAAACAAATGTTGAACAGTGCAATTTGAGATTCAGCCTTTCATTCAAATGTGTGTTCATGTTCACGTATGTATTTTACTTCCCGGATTTATGAGAACCCACTAACAAAAAACAGATGGCCTGAAAAGCCAAGAGCTAGAGTAGTAATACTGTGTTTATGGGGAAAAAATATGAATAATTTCTTCCTCCTTTCCATTCTTTTTAGGGGGAAGAAATTTTCTTGGACATGTTTGAAGATGAGTACAGGAGCATGACAGTGAGTAAGGGGCTGGGACATACCTGAGGTGACACTCATCTATCTATGTGCCTGCCAAACCCATAGAACCTCTGTCTGAGTGGCAGAGATTGGTGTAGAAGTCAACTTACAGTGCAGCCTTTGGGTCCCCATTACCACTGAAATTTCAGGTCACCTTTACTCCTCCATGCTGTGTCTGAGACATGGGTCAGTTTGCTTTGCTTGAATAGTGCTGGGACGGATGCCTCTTAGCCTAGGACTTATTCCATGCAAGGACTATAAAGCACACTGGGTATATTAAATCTCTTGATATTCGCATCAGCCAATGGCTAGTGTCAAGTAATGTCCCCAAATGTGTCTCAGCTTTCAGTGGCAGAGCCAGGCTTCCACAGGAAAACATATCACCTCCTGACCCCTGGCCGGCTCTGGAAGTGGCCCTGCCCCCCTCCTCCCTGCTCCCTTGGAACATGCCCACATGCTGTGCCAGCACAGGCCCCTCCCTTCTGTAGGTGATAGGCCCAGGAGAGCTGGGCTTTCTGCCTTGCTCCTCTCTGCGTCTCCAGCACCTGTCCCTGAGCAGGCACTCAATAAACAGATGATAAATTATCCTCACATAGACATTACTCACCAAAGTGTGAAGTAATTTGGACATTTATAATGAACCTAAACATTTAAAGTATCAGAAAGAAAAGGGCAGGCAGCTCAGCTAAGTGGCTTGCTGGCTTTCTAACCTGCTCACTGGGGTCTGGACACCAGAGCCCTCACCACATTCCTGTCACTGTGCACCTGGGGCCTCTGTGGAGCCTCCCTGCAGCACATGGGCTGCTGTTAACCATATCTGCTGCCATTAATGTGCTCAGCCCCTTGATGTTTTCCAGCAGCTGAGACTTCTGCTCTTCAGACCATTAATCAGAGTGCAGTGGATTAGAGGTTATTTACCCTTTTACTCCCCACTTCCCTTCTGCATTGTAATCCTCTACAGCTTGGTTTTGTTTAGAAATGTAGCATTCACATGCCATTTGCAATGTGGAAACACTCAGGCTCCTGAACCCCTGCCCTTGCCTTTGTTTGCTTATTGATTGTATGACCTAGGCTGGGGATGTAGCTCAGTGGTTCCAGCGCCTGCCTCACTAGCTCAAATTCCAGAGTTCAATCCCAGGTACTGAGATAAAGAGAAGAAAATCAAAACTAATTGTGTGACCTTGGGCAGGTTGCTTAAATTCTGAGCCTTCCTTTGTTTCACCTGTACATTGGGGCCTGTTCCACTGTGCTGTTCAAGCTGCAAGCAAGATACCCAGTGAGATGATTTGTGCAAAGTCCATGTGCAAAAAGTACTATTTGATTCTTCTCTCTCCTACTCTAGGAAGCTTCCTGGGCTTTTTTTTTTTTTTTTCCAAATCAAATATGTGTGGTGTGTCCTGCCCAATAGCTGATGTTCTAGAGAAATACAAAGGTGACACATCCCAGGCCTAGGAGCTGAGTCTAGGATATTAGCCTCTGAGCAAAATGAGGTGGAGACAGGCTCTAAGTCCTGCTGGAGGGACATCACTAAAGCCAAACCTTGGCTTTAAGTGCTTCCTCACTTCCCTTTGTGCCCCAGTAAGTGCTAAAGGTGCGTGGACCTGCAGTCCTTCTCCCTGTGGCTGGCTGAGCGGGGTTCCCTGGGAAGGCTCCAGAGAATGGGGGAGTAGGGCCGAGGGGCCATGAACCAAGGGGAAAGGCTGAGAAGGCGCTGCTGGAGCTCAGTACCATGGGGCAAGGGTGGGGCAGAAACGGGTTCTGCCACCCCTGCTGAAGAGTGCAGGGATTGGGCCGCAGAGCTCTGGCTTCTGGCAACAGCTACTTAAGAGTGTCTGCAAGGAAAATCAGCCAGCCTGTGCTAACTGGCTTTGTGACCCTGTGGCTTTAGTTAAGGAGAAAATCTGCAGTTTAGAAAGCAAAAGAGGATTGTTACTCTCACTTAGGGCAGTCCCAAGGCGTGGTCCCCTTGGAAACCCAGGTTGACAACACTCCCTGGTTATGATTCTGTGTGGGTGCAGGTCAGGGCTGTGTTACCTGCCCCCGCGCCCTCCTCCACTGCAAGGGAAGCACCATCGGTGAGGCCTCCCGTGATGTCTCTCCTAGATGAAGCCCATGAACGTGGAATATCTCATGATGGACGCTTCCATCCTGCTGCCTCCGACAGGCACACCACTGACCGGCATAGACTTTGTGAAGCGGCTGCCCTGTGGGGATGTGGAAAAGACCCGGAGGGTGAGTAAGCACCGGCCCTGTCTCCTGTGCAGCCTTGAGCCAAATCACTTCCGGACAGGGATTTTGGTCCAGAGCCTGCCTTCAGCACAGCTGAGACATCAAGAGCTCTCCGCCCATACATCTGCCGCCCTGTGGCCAGTGGGCTGAGATGCCAGCGCACAGGCACAGGTGGCTGCTGGTGGCCCACCCTCGCCCTCTCAATGCAGAGAAAAAACCCAGGCCCTGAGCTCAAGAGCGGAAGCCAGGAGGCAGGGCTTCTGTGAACTGAGGGCAGCCCGAATAGGGGAAGGTGGTGTGAAATCTGGGCCCCAAGGCTTCAAGACCCCCAGAGATTGCGTGATGTTGAGTATCTGGCTAATCTGGGGCCAGGCACATGCAAGTAAAATTGTGAATCTTCCCGGCCTGTGGGAGCAGCAAGTGAGAAGCGCAGAGAGTTCTCAGAAGCAGCTGGAGCAGGCACTTCCTTATCAGCACTTTTTGCTAAAGCGGGTGCTCTAGGAAGTGGTCTCAGCTGGGCTATTCATGGTATTTTATCTCCTTTGTAAGATCACAGTTTCTTTCTTAGAAAGCACCATAGCCTTTTCCTAGAAAATCATTCCCTAGAGACATGAATATCAGTGGATAATTTAGAGGAATTCACTGCGTGCAGCTCCAGTCATCAGCCCACATCTTGTGAGTTAATCCATGTGCTAGGGTGACAGAGGTGTTTCACTCTGGGATCTCGGAGAGCAGGAGTGACCTGCTGTGTGACCTCAGACAAGAGGAATCTGCGACCTTTCTCTGCCCAGTTGGCACTTTTGCCTCGACAGCAGGGGTTGGGGCGTGGGGGAAGTGGGATGTATGTGTCTTGAGTCTGTCCACATGCTCAGCTGTCAGAGCAAACCCACATGCTCGCCGCAGGCCCACCCTGGCCAGCTGCTGCCACCACCTTTCTTCCATGTGCTGCTCAAGGCACTGTGGCGCTACTGGCCCGTTTGTTCAGACGGGAGTGTCAGTTCATTGCATCTCAGCTTTCACTGAAAGACTGGTGGGGGATGGTGCCGACAACTGCTCCTCTGTGCTGGCTAGATCACCCCTCACTTCTGTCCTAGGTTCTTCCAGTGTGTGTGCAGCAGGCCACCTCCTGCTGGGGTCACATTGTTCTGGGGTCTGAAGAGCCCTGCCAGTGCTTCAATGAAGGCTCTGACAGAGTTGCAGGGCCCAGATGCTGCCTTCATTAGCCACTCTGCAAATGACTACTCTTTGCTATAAAGTGGCTTGATGTCTGTCCTTTCAATGTATTTCCTTATTTACTCTCATACCCACCCTAGGAATTGAGCATTGTTGCCCCATATCACAGAGCAAGCATCTAAGGGGCAGGAGAGGTCAAGCAATTTGTTTGAAGTTACCTAGCTGTCTGGAGCTCAGCCACCCACCGGCCTAAGCAGTGTGGCCCTGAGCCCAGGCCCTTAAGCTTCTGATCCTTACTTCTCACTGCAGCTGTGACCACACCTTGTGGCTACTCCTGGGGCGGAGCAGAGATACTGAAACACAACCATGCCCTCAAGGAATTGTTCTAAGGAGGATGAGGGCAGATCCCTAATTCCTAAAGGGACAGGCACCAGAGAGGGTGGCTATTTAGCCAGGACCATGCAGGAGTGGCAGAGGTGTGTGGTGGCATCACCAGACAGCTGCCAGAGAGTGGAAAACCATGAGGCTGGCAGGGGAAAGGCTGATAGGCACCAAGTTGTGGCGCCTTGGAGCTGATGAGGACCTTGCCATTGTCTCTTAACGTTGTTTCATGCTCTCATGCACTGCTGGCCTGGGTTAGACACCTACTCATAGGAGAGAAATGAGAGAGATTAGGGTTAAGGTGCCACACATGTTGCAGAAAAGCAGTTGTGTGTTTTAAGTGATGACCTTCATCTACAAAGTAGAATATTCCTGCCTTTCCAGAGTTCCTGTGAAGACTTGGTAGAAGTCACGCACACTGAGGGTCATTATCAGGTAGTGCTTCTCTCTTCCCTTTGCCCTTGCATCTCACCATTGCAAGCTCCAGGGCTGTGCTGCCCATTTTCCTTGCTCCCGATGGAATACGCAGCCCCAATGGCTGGCTGAGGCACAGGTGAAACCCCAGAGACCCAGAGAGATCCTGGGTAGCAGGATGAAATAAAACAGGGCAGGCCCCTCAAAGCAAAGTCATCTGTTTTAGAAAAGCTTCCCTTAGCCAGGGGTTTAGCTCAGTGGTACAGCACCTGCCTGGTAAGCAGGAGGTGTCGAGTCTGATTCCTGGTACCCAAAAAAGAAAGAAAAGCTTCCATTTTGTGATCTTAGGAGTCACACCAGCACGGTGATACACACCTATAATCCCAGCACTGCAGGAAGCTGAGACAGGAGGATCACAAGTTCAAGTCCCACCTGAGTAACTTCATGTGACTTTGCCTCGAACATTGTCAGTGGTTATGTAAACTAGCATAAGCACTCTGGAAGTCAGCATGGAGATTCTGCAAAAAACTGAAACTAGAAATTCCATTCACCCCAGCTATTCCCCTCCTAGATGTCTTCCCAAGAGTTAAAGTCATCGTATTATAGCAATTCATGTATGTTTATAGCAGCACAATTCACAATAGTTAAATCTTGGAAGCAGCATAGATGTCCATTAGCAGATGAATGGTTAAAGAAATGTGTCCTCCTCTGCTGCAAACAAGGGTGCACTTGAATCACTGTAGGAAAACGGATGTTCCTTGAGACCATAATGTTAAGTGAAATAAATCAAACATGGAAGCTTATATATCATGTAGTTTCTCTTACATGAGGAACCTAAAATATAAATAAATGGCAAAGTGAAAGATAGATGATATGAAGTAAGGAGATAGATCTTTTTCCAATGGGAAGGAGATCAAGTAATGGGGGAAGAGAGGAATTGAAAAGAGAAAATTAAGATGTGGTATGTACATGGACCAAGTCCACACAAGGAATGTATTCATGTATTGCAACTATATACCAAGAAAAATTAAAGGGGCTGGACATATAGCTCAGTGGTAGAATGCTCTGCATTCATTCCTCAGTACTAAAGAAAGAACCAACTTCTGAAGTGGAGTGTTAGCCTCTTAGCTCAGCTAAACTCCAGAAGTTTAGCTCCTCAAGTCCATTGCATAAATCAGAACAGAGTGGTGTGCCTTGTGTTTGAGCTGAAGGAAGTGTATGGCTTAGCAAGCAATTGAGGCCTTAGATGGTTTGTTTGGAGTTTTTTGCTTGCATCCAGAGAGCATTCAGTCTTACATTTAGATTCAAAGGCTTTTTTTCTTTTCTTTTTTTCTTAAAGTCAACTTTTAAAATGTTTTAGGAGGCTGGTCATTTATTAGAAACCCTATCATTGTTTTTCTTCAAGACTTGTCAAAGAAATGCAACAATTCTGACTGGTAATCACTCCTGACTTACAAACTACTCATTCATACATTCATGGCAGAGCTGCTGGATTCCTGTGTGCCAGACACAGCACTGTGCCTGGGAGTGCACAGGGGACTTCTCTTTTTACTCAGAGAGGTATCAGCTTCCTAAAACCTCGCAGGTGCCATAGCAGGCTCCAGTCAGGCCTTTGGAGGAAGTCTGTGGTCTCAGACAGCAAGTCCAAGGGGTTCTGCTTTAGATGGAGTGATTGGAGAAGCTGCTCTGTAGTTACCACTGAGCAGAAACCTGAAGGGTAAGAAAGAGCCAGACAGAGTTAGGGGTGTGCTTTGCAGACAGGGCAGGCCGTGCAGTCCTGAGGTGCAAAGGAGGGTCGTGTGTGCAGGAGACCAGAGAGAGCCAGTGAAGGCAGAGGAAAAGGGAAGGTGATAGCAGAGGAAGCAGTAGGTTTGGCGGGGCCCCAGGAAGCAGCTGGCAGTGAAGTTGCTTTCTCTCTTAAGCCTTTTCCAGGTGCCAAGTACTGTGCAAATGCAAGGGTCAAATAGTGAACAAGCACTATAAAGTCAGATCAAACAGCAAGAGTCCCACTGTGCTCCACAAATGTTTAAGAGAAGTAAGTTCACATCAAGTTAAAGAGACCCAGTGAAAACACTTAAGCAGAACTCTGAACTTGGGTTGGACCCAACCCACATGTAGCAGCCAGTGATAGAGGCAGTTAAGAAACAGTACAGGTTCATAAGTCAGACCAAACTGCAGGTCAACACTCAACTCCAACTATGTGACCTGGAGCTTTTAGTTCCTCCTGTGTCCTGCCTCACAGTAGCTAAGAGCACAGCTGTGATCTGGCAGTTCCAGTGCCTGACACACAGCAAGTGCTCAGGTGTTGTCTGGACAGTGGCAGAGCACTTAGCATCTTAGCTGGGCAAGAGGTGAGCTCTTCAGTCATCTAATCTAAATTTTAGTGCTGGAGAAAAGAAAGTTGGGGGTCCTTTGGTGAATGTCAGAATCTGAATTTAAGCACAGTGGTAATCTTTGGAAGCCATTACAAAATAAATGTATTTGAGCTTGATTTTATTTCTCCCCACATTCTAGTTCCCTGTTCTCTCATAGACCATAAGCAGTTTTTTGTCCTTATCACTACGGACCTTAAAGAAATAGAATATATTACTTTACTTTTTGGCTATGTGTCACACATTAGAGAAAATACAATAACATTTCAGCATTTGTAAAGTAAAGGAGAAAGTTTTCTCCTTAGTTCAGCCTAAACAGATGATTCTTGGACATTTTTGTGTCTCACCCCATCTTTGTCGATACATCTCATGTTGAAAAGGGAGTTGACCATGGTCATGCATTCATCTCCCCACCCCTTTTTTCTCTCTTTAGTGTAGTGCAGGAAGTTTTTTGTGTTGCAATAGAGTTTGCTTTACTTTGCATTTTGATACTGGGGCCAAACCCTGGGACCTTATGAGTCCTAGGCAAGTGCTCTGCCCCTGAACTACATGATACAGTTTTAATAAAGGTTTCTCTGGTGTCTTCTGCCATCATTTACTTAGACTCTTTCCTTTAGTAGACATTTTAGTTGCTTCCACTGTGATATTAGTTTAAACTAAACTGTAAAGAGCTGCTTCATGAATACAGTGTTTTCTTTCTTTTGAATTATTTCCTTAGGATAAGTTCCCAGATGTGGAATTTCTGGTTCAAAGGGTATGAACGTCTTTTTGTGCTTCTTTACACATCGCCACGTTGCTTTCCAGTAGGTTGTGCCATATTAAACTGCTTCAGCGCTGTGTAAAGAGTGACTGACTTTCACAGCCATTTCCATGCCTTGGTAAGCTTCTAACCTGGGCAATTGTCGCCTAAACTGAGCAGCTTGCAGATGCAGCAGGGAAGCGGGAGGATGAGGATGGATCAGCCCTGGGGCTCAGAGCACCACCATGCCATCTCGTGGCACCTTTGTGGTGGATCCCCATGGTGCCACCCACTTCCAGAGCACCAGCCTGGGCTTGGAGAATGCATGTATTCACGTGAGCCGCCGATGGAACCCAGGTCTGCCTGACTCCAGAGCTGCCCCCTTGCCCTACTCACTGGACTGATCCCCAGGGACACTTGGCTGGTTGGAGTTTGATTTCTGACTCATGCGAGGAAACAAACTGAAGACATCTCTTCTTTTGTATGTCAGCTGTTTCTCAACCCTTCCAAAAGCTCATCTTTTTCTTCCAGGGCCAGTCTTCCTGGTCATCTGTGGAAGAACCTGAAAGAATAATAAGTTCTTATTCCTGTAATTGAAGTATTGAAGTAGTACTTTCAAATTTGCATCTTTATTTAGCAAAACAAACTACTTGATAAAACTCTGGGTCCCAAACCTTCCTTAAAGCTTTTATAGGCCCACCAGTGAGTGTGGCTGGAAGAACACAGACCCAGAAGGCAGTTACTGAGTGACCTGAAGCAGGCAGCCTAACATCCCCAGGTTTTGGTGTCTCTCTCTGTAGAAAAGGAACCACACAGGGTCATTAAAAGGCCAGAATGAGACCCTCAGTCCCTGACAGGACACAGGCAATCTGAGGACCTTTATCTTCTGGTTTTAGCATCCTTCTGTGGACTCTGGGAGTCGTGGAGCTGGTCACCATGCTCACCAGTTCCTCAGAGGCCAGCGAGCCCAGAGTTCAGCCATGTGGAGTGCCTTGCCATGTGGGACTCTGCCTCTTCCACTCAATGGCTATGGGCTTCTTGTGTGCTCTTCCTCTCTTGGGAGTGGGAGAAAGAATGAGGAAAAATATTAAAATTTTATTACACGCATGTTATATTATGTTTGGGGGAATATATATTCTGTTGGGTTTTTTTTCTGTTTTTGAGATAGGGACTCACTATATAGTTCAAGCTGCCCTTGAACTCATTTTGTAGCCCATGCTGGCTTTAAACAATCCTTCTGTCTCATCCTGGGATTATAGGCATGTGCCACCATGCCTGGCCTATTTTATATTTTCAATTATCTTACTTTTACTTCTTTGTATTTGTGGAAATATCTTTCACATCATTTGCAGAGCAAAAGCAATGTTTTTGCAAAAAGCCACTTCTGAATTCCTTTTTTTTTTTTTTTTTTTTGGGAGACAGGGTCTCGCTTTGTAGTTCAGGCTGGCCCTGAGCTCACTATGGTGCCCAGGCAAGCCACCACAAACTCAGCAATCCTCCTGTCTCTGCCTCCCGAGTGCTGGGATTACAGGCGTGAGCCACCACGTCCAGCATTGCGGTATGTGGTGTTGATTGTTGGTTGGCCATGCCCAGCATTGTATGTGGTTACCGGGGATCGAACTCAGGTCCTTGCGCTTGCAAGGCAAGCGCCAGAACCACTGAGCTAACCCTCCGGCCCCTGAACTCCTTTTATATTCACTGGAAAGCTTCGGTTTTCTGGTGATGGGCCGAAGAGGCAGCACATCGTTCTAGTTTCTCTACCCCTGGCTGGGGTCCTGCTGGGGTTCTGCCTTCTAAACCCTGCGAGGTGTGGGATTTGATGTAACACAAAACATCATCTTGACTCCCACCCACTTGACATGAACCTTTTTCTTTCTTTATTCCTCAACCCCCAACGTCATGACTTCTAATTTGAGAGCTCAAACCACCAGACATTTCTGGTGACCACCCACATCTTGAGCCCTCTGCACTGAGCTGGCACAGGGATTGGCATTTCCTGGTACACTAGGCTAAGTGACATTAGTGCCTGACATTTCTGAATCTCAGCCCCTAGGCAATGTTGTAAACTAAGGTCAGTCTGCCCTCTCAGCTCCTTGTATTCCTCCTTGATGTCTCAAAGCTGTAGTAAGAACCCATGGTTGATGCTTACTAGATAGAAACTCTTTTGATTTTTTAAATGAAGCTATACTTTTTATCCCCCTGGTTGCAGATGTCTTTATGAAGACTATACTTTTAAAAAGTGTTAGAACATTCAGGATAGATAATAATGCCACCATCACTGTCATATTTGAAAGTTTACCCTTCTCTAGTCCTTTGTAGTTTACAGAGCAAACTAATTCAGAACAGGCCCTCCTAGTAGGAATGCTCTTCATTTTCTCATGAGGGGGTCAGTCCAAGGCTCCCAGCAGTTTGAGGCTAAGGCAGGTAGCTCATCAGCATCCTCCTTGTCTGGGTCATCAGGAGGCAGTGTGAGCCCAGCTCTTTGCAGGCAGGAATTGGTCCCCCCTAGATGGGGTGGCATCTTGTGTGAAGGGTAACTTCCTTTCATGTAGTCCAAAAATGACTGTTACCATTGGAACAGTAAAAAAGAAGCCCAGAGGTACACTGGAATTCACCTTCATGTGGCTCGCCAGGGGTTTGTCCCCATCCTCTCCTCTGCCCAGTGCAATGCCTGTTGGGTGCCTGTTGAGGCCCCTTTATGGAACCCTTTGCTGGCTGCTTCCCTTCCAGCATTATCTTAGAGCCTCCTAGCAACCCTGAGTTAGGGATTGTTACGTGCGATTCACAGAAGAGGAAAGTGAAGTTCACAAGCTAGCTAGGGACCTTGGCAAGGCCCAACACGGCAGAGCTGGAAATTCAGTGCAGACCTTCCTGTCTGACTCTGGAGCTGTGTCCTCAGTCAGTCCCTCCAGTCTGCATCAGAGCGAGGGCCGGGATGTTCTTGGGTGTGGACTGCCCCTCTGCTGCCTGGTTCGGGTTGGCAGCAAGCCTCTTCCCATGGCTCAGGGCTGCTTCCTGCGCAAACTGGACTGACTGGCTTCTAGAAACTCTGCCATTTTCCTGCTCTTTGGTGCCTGATGGCCACTCTGGATTCTGACAGATGCTTCTTCTGTGGGCCAGGAATCGCTATGCTAGTGGAGCTGCCTCTGCCACAGAGAGCTGTGTGGGAAACCCTGAGTGACATTCAGGGGACATCATGCACACCTGCCAGGTGCCTGGCCTCTCTCTGTCTTTGCACACTCCCAGTCCTAAAGCCGAGGACTGAGAAGTGAAGGGACTTCCAGGGAGGGACAGGGACAGGGTTAAATTGGCCGAGTCACCAGCTCTGAACCAACACACATCTCATCCCCTTGTCTCCCCAGCGAAACTCTTGCTCTGCTTTCCAGTCACCCCTCTGTTTCAGTTGGAAGAGGCCTGGCCCTAGCGCTCCCCAGAAGCAGGCTTAGGCAGCCACTCCACTTCCCACGGTCTGTGTTACCTGCCTGTGATGTGGGGCTGATTGCTGGGCAGGGACTGTGTGCGAGGATTACGAGAGTCTTGGGGAACAGATCCTGGGGGACAGGGGAGGTAAAGTAATTCCAACCTGACCCTGTGGATAATGAAAGCAGTTGCTTCCCTGTGGACCTGTGCCTTCCCGTGAAAACACTGAGACTACAGTGCTAGAAAACTGGGTTGTGTTTTGCCTCCTTCCTTTCGTTCTTTTTAATGAAGTCTCTGGGCGGTATCTTGACTTGGGCACTCACTGAAGCCCCACTGCCATTTCACTCTGCTCTCTGCACTGTCGTCCAGGCCATCCGTGTGTTCTTCATGCTGCGTTCCCTGTCACTGCAGCTGCAAGGCGAGCCCGAGACCCAGCTGCCATTGACTCGGGAGGAGGACCTGATCAAAACTGATGATGTCCTGGACCTGAGTGAGTTGGGCCCCATGAGTCACACCGGGACTGGGGCTGCGGACGCCACTAGGAGAGTGGGTGCATGACTGACGTTTTATATTGCCATTGGCCTGGGACTGTGGGTAGTGTGTACGGCGTGGGAAGTTCTGAAGGAAGGAGTCCTGGGTGTGGGTACCAGGAGGCCAGCCTGTGGGGTCTGCTTTCAGGGCCAGGGCCTTTGTGGGAATGTGTGTGAAGACTGATGAGAAGCTGCGCAGGAACAAGCATGGTTCTGGGGTCCCTGCCTTCCATATGGCTACAGCAGCACTGCTTTGATCGTGTTGTGTGTTCAGTGTTTTGTTTGTGATCCCCACTATGAAAGGCTATTTTCTCCTAATGAAAGGAAGCTTGCACAAAGCAAATCACCAGTGTCTAGATAAGCTGGGGGTTTTGGTGGCCTGGGAACTGTGTGCTCCTCCTGTACCCTTAGGCCACTTGTTTCACCAGCCCATCCATCGCTCAGCATTCTCTTCTGCCATAGGAGGCAAGTATTAAGGGGATAGTGAGAGTAGGGTGGGGTTTGGGTCACTGGCGGAACACTTGCCTAGCACTGCAACAAAAAGGAGACATGCTTATAAAGCCTGGTCACATTCCCAGAACCCTTCTCATATTTTTACAATTTTTTCTTCCTTGCATTCGTCACGAATATGTGCACACTGAAGGACAGCATGGTTTTCTATTTGTTAAAAGCATTGTGGTACGGGAGGCAGAGATAGGAGGATTGCTAAGTTTGCGGCGGCTTGCCTGGGCACCATAGTGAGCTCAGGGCCAGCCTGAACTACAAAGCGAGACCCTGTCTCAAAAAGCAAAAAAAAAAAAAAAAGCATTGTGGTAAATTAGGCATCTTTCGTTCTAAGAGACAGAAATCCAAATTAGGCTGGCATGTGGGAAAAATGGAAAACTGGCTGATGTAGTGGGAAGGTCCAGGAGTAGTTCTGCCTTCAGGCATGGCTGGATCAAAACCATATTGTTGGGAGGTAGCCCTTCTCTGTTTCTCCGCCACTTTTCCTCTGGTCCACCTTTATCCTCAGGAGGGCTTGTACCAGGTAGTAGGGAAGATGGCCACAGACAGCCCTAGAATATGCCAGACCTGCTGAGAACCCAATGGAAGAAAGCTGCTCTTTCTATATAAGTATGGAGGAGGGGTCTGGTGTAGAGCTCTCCTTAGCCTGGCCTGGGTTGTAGTGCAGCCTTGAACCGAGCAGTGCTCAGAGGGATATGAGGCACTGGCTGACTCATCTGGGGTTCCATGGCAGCCCTGGAGGTGAGAGGTAAGGCCCAATCCTTCTGAACCTCTGAGAGTGAGAGAGGAGAAGCTTTCAAAGGATAATCTCAGAGAAGTGGAGGCCAGGCAGGCGGAAGCAGCAGATGGCCGCTCTGACGTGTTGTGGTTTTCACTGTTTTAAATCTGCTGTGTTGAGATATAATTTATCTTTCATGTATATTTCAGTGAAGTTTGGTAAAACTGTTTAACTGTACGATTAGCAATCATGATACAGACCATTGAGGGTAGGCTTTCGAGCCGTCCTTACCTTGCTCTGACTTTCTTGAACAGGTGACCAAAACTTCCCGGCACCATTTCCTCATCTGAGAAATGGGGATGATCTTTCTTCTCTTACCAGATGGTTTGGAGGAGTAAGTGAAACATAATGTGGCTAACACAGTGCCTGCCAGGTAACTGCACACAGCAGTGTGTAGTCGGTGTGCTCTGTGCGGTGAATGGGCTGATGCTGGTAAAAACACGGCCTGTTGCCTACACAAGGGGCTCTCAGTTGGGAGAGCCTTGCTCAGACTTGCTTGTCCAGTTTCCTCAGTCTTTCGCTTGCTTGTGCTCACTTAGGTTTCCCTTTCTTGGAAGAACAAAGAAGCTCAGACCCCACTGTGTTCTGTGTCGTCTCCTGTGGCCCTCTCACACTTGAGAAATGGCCGCAGGGTTTAAATTGATCGAGTTGGCTGGAGAGAATCATAAACCAGTCTTTCTCTGACTGGATCCAAGGAGAGAGAAAGGGAAATAGCTTAGTTTAAAGGGCCTATCCCAGCAAGGCAGCAAAAATGTTTGCATTCATAAATGGAATTAAATTTTATGCTGGGAATCACATCCACCCACCCCACAAGGATGGCCTACTGAAACAAAGGTTAAAAGTATTTCACTTATCAATTTTAATTGATTAGATTGCTAGTTGAGATCACTTAACTGAGCCTTTTTGGGGAGTTGGCCATTAAGAAAGTAATGGCTATCTGTCTTTACCCAGCCTGATTGCAAGTGATGTCTTTTGCTAAAGAGGGTGGTGTTCTGAAATTACTGGGGATTATGGATTTGAAAAGCACATGGTATTAAAATAAGATGCATGTGCTATTGGCTGGCTTCTTTTTTTTTTAATTTTTAAGGACTAAATGCTGGAGTCTCTCACCTATCATTCAAAAGATAAAAATCACTGTACTTTGCATCTCACAGAATCCCTTCCATGTATTCAGCTTGGCTAGTGTTGGTGATGTGCATAGCTGCCTTCCATGTACACAGATTGCAGTGAAGGCTGGATGAATGGCAGCTGGACATGTTTCTGTCTACCTGAGAAACTGGAAGAAGAGGACTCAGGGAGGGTTCTTGGGATAGGTCAGCTGTTATCTGCCTGATAAGCTTAAAGAAGAACAGGCTGTGCACTGCAGGAAGCGGTGACATAAAAGTGTGTTGACTGACCTCACGCTTTGATAAGAAACCACATATAAAGAACACCCTAAAGCACTCTAGTGTTTGTTGGCCAGCAGCAGGTCTCTGGGCTCCCTGTGGCAGGTGAGCGCTGGTACAAAATGTTCTTCTACCCAGAAGCCTCAGAGATGTGGTCACCATGCAGGAAAGAAGCACACTGGCTGTGCATAAAGCTGTCTTGGTTGTCACCATAGAGAAAAGTCACATAGGACAGAGCTGCAACCACATGGGCTCTGTGTCTCAAATAAAGAGGCATGGGGTCAGGGGAGGGAAGGGGAACAAGAGGAAAGGTTAGATAAGAGAGGTGAGATTTTTTTTGGAGAGAAAAGCATGGTGAATTTCTGTCTGTCTCATGTTATCCTAGATAGTTGTTACCGCTTGGCTAAGTTGTATTTCATCTGCCCCTATCTCTCTTTTTAAAACGCACCACCTACTGGCTAAGTGTATTAAAGTAAATGGAAGACATCATATTAGTGCATCTATAAATACTATCCTAACAGATAAGGACCTTGCACTACCCTTCTTAATTGAATTGGTTGCCACCATTTGTAAATGTGGAAGTGGGGGCAGGGGCAGCCGTGGCAGGAGAGGGAGCTGTGCTGTCCTGTATGCTGCCAACCTAGCCCTGCTGATGTGTGATTTGGCTGCTTCTGGTGTCAGTGGGAGGAATAAACTTTGTGACCTTTCCAGGGTTGTTGGTGCTTATGAGGCCTAGGGCCTTTACCTTTGTAAAGCTCCAGAAGACCTCCCAAGGAGGGCTGCTAGAAGATGACATAACACAGCACCATGCACAGTGCATAGCAGGTGCTCAGTGAAAGGTGGCTGGGGTTCCTGCTGCACTTGCTGAGTGGGGAGTGTATCTCCCCCGGGCTCCACAGTGTAGCATTACTGCCTAAACAGTTTTCCAAGGAGTGAGTCTATTTTGAACTGTTCAGACCAGTTCATCACTTGTATGATAGCACTGTTCCGGGGAAAGGAAAGATGGACTCCACCTGGATCGTGGGACTCCTTCCCTCATCCTGTGCCTATGCCTGTGCCTGTCGCTGTTCCTGCTAACCAAGAGAACTCCAAGGACAGGTGAGCTTTGAGGAGAAACCACAGACTCCTGCCCTGGATTGGCAATGAGTCTTCTGAAAAACCCCTGCTTGTTGCAGATATCATGGGCCATGATAGTCCTAGAGAAATTCACCCTTCATTCAGAGACCCTAGAGATACTGAGCAACTGAGCCTGTTGAATTTCCGGTTTCCTTCCAGCATTTGTGTGACATTTACTTGACCTTCACACAGTTACAGCTGTGGCTTGTATTGTGAGCATTGAGTCTTGTGCTCTGATTTTGAAACTCCATTCATGAAACCCATTTAAGGAAAATCCATTCATTCACTCAACTATTTTTTTTTCTTGTGGTACTGAGGATCAAATTTGGGCCCTTGTGCTTGCAAGGTAGGCGTGGAACCACTTGAGCTAAATCTCTGGCCCTTCACTCAACTATTTATTAAGTACCCACTATATGCCAGAAACAGCACCAGAAACTGGGGTGTGATTGTGAACAAAAACCAACCTTAGGCTCTGGTGTCATGCTTCCGGGTAGGGGGATAAGGGGACAGCATTGGGAGTGGACCGCTGATAGGTAAGTAAGTAAATGCATAATTGCAGACTTACAAGGTGGCTTTGTGAAGGTGGCAAGCAGGTTCCGTGCTGGAGAACAACTGGGACATAAGTCCTCACTGGCTGGTGAAGGAAGGTCTCTCTGCAGATGGGCTGTGCCAGGAGGACCACATGCTTCTATGAGAAAATGCAGGCCTAAGGATGGTCAGGGTGGGAAAGGACTTGGTATGTTCCAGGACATGAAGACTGATTTGCCCAAATCTCAACCACAGACTTTCCCACAGGGAAGCCTGTCCTGAACTCACAATGGTGATCAACACGTATAGCAACTGTTTAAAATTTTTAAGAATCTGCTACACTAAACAACGCATTGCCGTTAACCCTGTTCACTTTGAACACACTCATGCCATTGTTCTTGCCACTCACTTTCTGAAGCAGTCCTCTTCTGGGAGTGTTGTTACAAACTGTGAGCAAAAACCCGGTATGTGCTGCGTGGAGCGCCGTCCAGCCAAAAGGCCACCTTGTGGAAACATGGAAGTATGTCCTCATCCATCTGATTCACTGGATCATGCAACTTCTGCTTCTTTCCCAAAGTCAAAATGACTATAAAAGATAAACGTGAATCATTTCAGGGTAGTGATTCAGCCCTGACAGTGCAACTAAAGACACTCAGAGGACTTCAAGAACTTTTTCAGAAAGCAGCAAGGACAATGATGGCATAAGTGTTTCCAAAGTGGGGGTGGGGTGTTAATTTTGAAGGGGATTAAAAACAGTGTGTTTTTGACCATAACAAATTTGTTTTTTTTTTTTGAGACAGGGTCTCGCTTTGTAGTTCAGGCTAGCTCTGAGCTCACTATGTAGCTCAGGCAAGCCTCGAACTCAGCAATCCTCCTGTTTCTGCCTCCCGAGTGCTGGGATTACAGGCGTGAGCCACCATGCCCGGCAACAAATTTGTTTTTAACTTAAGGCATTCACCCTGGTTTTCAGCCACACCTCATATACTTCTGGTACTGGCACTACCAGGTCAGAGGCCATGCAAAGGCCTGTGCACTGTGCTGAGGGGTTGGGAAGGCCATGAGGCTTCATGGTTATGAGTGTAGGCCCAGTGTGCCTGGACTGGGTTCCCTGCCCTGTGTGGGATGCCACCTGCTGTGCTGCTGAGAGGAGTGGCCCATCTCCTGGTGTTCTCATTCCTGGGCAGTAGGGATTGTGGAGGAGGTGATAAACTATAGATGTGCAGTGTGCAGAACTGTGCCTGGCACAACTGCAGAGAGGCCCTTTAGGAGGTGTGGCAGCACCCAAGGTCAGTGCTTGTGGATGCAGAGAGCCGGGATGGTTCAGGGACAGCCATTTGTGGATGACTTGGCATGAAGAAGCTAGAGATCCGGGTTGACTCTGCAGCTCTGAGCTTGGGGACAGCCATGTGGTGGGGCAGGAGCCTGGCAGAGTAGGCAGGAAGCCTCCTCATGTCTGCCCCTCAGAAGTGCCTGCACATCAGAGCATAGATCTCACAATCATGGGCTTGAGTAGCTGTATCCTTTCCATCGATTGGGGCATCTTCCATAACCAGCCACAATTAACGGACATTTCCACTCTTGCCAGCTAGAACCTGGGCGAGTGTTCCTCAGAAGATCCTTCTAGTAGATCATCTGCACCTACATCATGAACTCTGTGAGAAAAGGTCAAAGCCTTCAGAGAAATGTTCAGGGATAAGCCAACCTCTGCAGTCCCAGGCTTGGACATATTCTCAGGCTGGGGTCTGAAAATACCCATCATAGTGTAGGGCAGTGATCCCCAGAGCTTAGGGCTCCACAGGATTAAGACAGAAACAGAGCAATACTTTTTTTTTAATGTATTCTCTGGAAATATTTTATTTATTCTTATTGATACATTTTATATATACACATCACAATTATACTCCACATTGAGAATTTGTACCAGTATATAACACAAATGAGAACAAAGCAATACTTTTTAACCAAGTAGTAAGGCATTTATGAGAGAGGACTCGTTCAGAGAGGTGAATCAGTTTACAGCCAGGTGCGGCGTATGTCCTGGTAGTTCCAACTACTTGGGAGGCAGAAGCAGGAGGATAAATTGAGCCCAGGAGTTTGAGGCCAACCTGGTAACAGAGTGAGACCTTGCCTCAAGAAATGTTGCTCAGAAATAGTAATTTTTTAAACATTTATGAACTAAAAGAAAGAACATTATTCACATCAGGTAAGTAGGTAAGGCATAATCTCAGAATGAGGGACAACCTTTCTAAGAAATAGTTGTGGCAGCTGTGTACTCCTCTGCTGTGCATACAGACCAATTACAAGAGTGAAAGCCAGGGTCCTTTTAAGCTCACAGTCTTAAGAGAGGCAAATGCCAGTCACAGCGTCACCAAGAGCACCTTGGGAGTAAGTTGCAGGGCTGACCCAGCTGGAGACTATGGAGGATTCTGAAAGAGTAGTGACCAATCTGAAGGTTGGACATTGGGGTGGGGCACCAGTGTGGGTTGGGGAACTTGGGAGATGGCCGTGTGGCCCAAGGGCAGCAGGGGAGGGTAAAGAAAGCAGAGAGAAGCCATATCCTGGGAATGTAGAGTTTTTAGCAGGCTGTCCACGTCCAGACTCATATCTCCAAAACCATCCTGCCCAGAGTGGGAAAGTTGACCTGTGAGTCAGGTTTAGCACCCCAGTAGGGAGCTCTGCTAGGAGGCCAGGACTGCACAGCTGCCCTACAGAAGAAGGCTTGTCCCCAGGGCCTGTCCACAGGTGGCTCACACACTCCAGTATGCCCCAGTGCAGAGTCCTTGGGTCCCGCTCCTTTCTTCTTCATGCCCTGGGCACAAGGGCTCTTTCTTATGTAGAGCCCCATCCTTTTGGGTCCAGCTTCTTCACTAGGACTTATACCACTGTGCCTTTGAAACAAATTATTAACAACAATAATACTATTTTGTTTGAGGTCACCTCTTGACAAAGCAAGCTGCTATAGACACTTCTTTCTTCCTCCTTCTGGCCGTTTCTAGCTGAGGATCTACTTGTTTTAAGGGAAGTGCAGGGTTGGGGGGCTGACTGGGGTCAATGAGAGTCTTGGGTCCTAGGAAAAGGCCAGCGGGATTCCAGCTGTGCTTCCTCCTAGCTGTGCACCACAAACCGATCCCCCCCCTCACTGATCCTTATTCCCTCATGGAGAGATAACCTGAGAGCAGCAGTGTCCATTCTTGCAGGACTGAGTCAGAACAGTAAGATGGAGGTTGCAAACTGCTGATCCTCAAGCAGATAGGCTCACAGAAATAATTGGGTGGCCTGTAGATTGTTAGCAATTAATAGATGATTAGTATTATATTAGTTGCCAACATTTTAAAATCAGGGTAGCTCATTGTGGAAACAGAGGAACATGAGATTGAGCTGTGTGGAGCCTACACCCCCACAAGCAGCAGGTGGCCAACCCTTCTCATGGAAAACACCCTTCTCACAGCTCACTCAACCTGCAGCCATGATCCTCCATGGGACCCCAGGCCTGTGTACCAGCTGCTTCTCAGGGTGTATCACACTTGCCGTGAACATGTCAGAACTTGCCGTCTCAGCTGGTCACAGTACCACGCTGATGGCAAAAACTGTGGACTCGTCCTTTCGCCTTTCTCTCACCTCGACTTCCAAATGTCCCAGGACCTAACTGTGTTTCCCTACCCTACACGATGAGATTTCGTCAGGTTTTACCTGGATATTGCAGTGGGCCTCTGCACACCCATTCATGTGCTTCTGCCTTGTATCTTGCAGTTTATTCTCAACAGTGTACAGTGTCCTTCTTTTAAAGCAGAGGTCAGGCCAGGCATGGTAGCACACACCTGTCATCCCAGCACTTGGGAGTCTGAGGCAGGAGGGTCACTGCATGTTTGAGCCTAGACTACATAGTTCAAGGCCAACCTAGAATATACAGCAAGACCCTGACTTAAGGGGGAAAAAAGTCATATCTTTTCCTTCTTTTGGCTTTAAATAGCCTCTCATCCTACTCTGAATAAAAAGCAGAGACCTTTGAGAGGCCCTCAAGGTCAAGCATCCTCTGGTACCACCTCCCTCTGAATCCCCTTGCTCTTGTTTGGACACACCAGGCACATTCCCATTCAGAAGCTCACTCTGACGATGCTCTATCCTCCTTTCCCCCTTTTGTTCCCCAGAACAACCTTCTCACAGGGCACTACAGGCCCACGACGTCTGACATGTGACATCATACTCCAAATCCTGGTTCTCTGATGCCCCCCCCCCACTGTTGAGCATGAATGTGAAAGGGAATGTCGTGAAAGACCCTGCTCTATTCCCCCGTCACCTCAGTTCCTCTCTTCTGCTTGTTGCCACCCAGCACCCTTGCAGACAAGAACTTTTGGCAAGTGGCAGTTCCTAGCTATGTGATAGCCTAGAGATTTGTTTCCAGCAAAAATATTGTGAAGCTCCCCAAGCAGATTATGTGGTTTGATTATGAGTCTGTGAAAACAATTGTTCATCAGTTTGTCTTTCAAAGCCAATGACAGTTCCCTGGTCCATTCTGTCAGTTCTGGAAAACTCTGTGTTTGCTTACTTTGCTGATGACAAAGTTGCTCTCATATACCTCATCCTGGTGAAAATCAGAAAGTAGCACAAAAAATACAGATAATGGAAAACAAACACAGAATGTGTAACATTCTAGACAATAGCTGACCGGACCTTACAAAAATGTAGGTTATAGGCTGAGATGTAGCTCAGTGTAGAGTGCTTGCCTAACATGCTCACTGGGTCCAGTCATTAAAAAAAAAAGAAGAGGAATAGACAGACTGTGGAGGTAACTATTAAAAAGTGAAAATTTTAAAAAGGGTTAGGTCAGGAGTACTGTTCTTAGATTAACGAGATGTGTCCATTTCAACCTGAATTAGATCTTGGATTGTGAAAATTAAAAGGTAGCTTTGTAACATTTTTCTGGAAATTTGCATATGGATTTGTGATTAGCTAATGTAGTTGAGGTCAATAGTACACATCTTGGGTGTGATAATGGCTTTGTGGTTGTGTGGGAATATGTCCTTGTACTTAGCAAGCGCGGGCAAAAGTGTGGAGGAACAAAGGAACATTGCTATTGCTGTGGAATGATGTGAAAAATAAAAGTGTGTGAATGTGTAAGTATGATGCGAGGAAGCAAGTGATGCTAAATTTAACAGCTGATGAATCAGGCAAAGGGCATATGTGTGCTTCTTGTACTACTTTTTAAACTTTTGGGGAAGTTTGAATTTTTTCAAGTTTAAGGAAGAAGCAAGAGAAAAAGATCAAGTTCTTAAAAATCCAACACTTAATAAATAGAGAATATAATACTCAGGGACTGGGATTCAGCAAAGCCTGAGTTTAAATACCAGTTGTGTGATATTAGGGGCGTTGGTTCGTCTCTCAGAACCTATGTTCCTCTTCTTTAAAGTGGGGGGTTATCTGTAGATGGAAAGAAGGGATCCTTCAGAAATACTTAGTTAGTATCATGCTCAACAGATTTTTAGAGCAAGCATGTTGTTAGTATTCAACATCCTGACTGCACAGCCATGGAAACCCCACTTTCTCTCTAGGATAGGATAGAGCAGAGCCTCATGGCAGTTCCTGTCCGGGGCCCGCTGCTGGGATGTAGGAGAGGTCACACGGACTTGTTAGCAAGAGGAAAAGTTCCTTGGAAAGAACTGTTTCAGGAAGGTGACTGCCAGCTTATTAGAGAAGAACTGAAACCACTGTGGGCAGGGGGCTTGGTTCAGACCATGACAGAGCATCAGGGCCACTTCGGTTCAAGCATTCACGCAGGCAGGTGGTTTGTCAGTGCCGATCCCAAAGTAAATTCCCAGTGTCAGTGTTAAACCCAAGAGGCAAATGGCGAGGAGCGCCAGGAGTCGGTGTCCAGGTGAATGTGGTTGGTGGCTCTTCAGTCTGTGCGCGCGCATGCACGCACGCACACACACACACACACACACACACACACACACGTGCTTTGTCTTTTGAGGGGCACAGCCATGCAGGGGATCCACACATGAACACGGTTGGTAGGGAGGTCTGCCAGGTGTCCTCACCTCCTTACCACCAAACCTACCCAGCTGGATTCGCTGCTAACCCCTCCAGTCCTGCCATCTGGAGCTACCAGCCACCCAGCCTCTGCTGACCTGTTCCTAGCCCAGGCCCTCTGCTCTGTGCCCCTCCAGTGTCCCCCATGTGACACCTCCATCCTCAACAAGCTTTGATGTGCATCTTCTGCCTGTGTCTGGTGCGTCCACAACCTACCTGGCCAACACGCTGTGCACTGGCCCCTGGACACAACCTGCCTGCCTCTGCCATCTCTTTCTAGACTGCTCTCCACCCTGATTCTGGCCCCTTCCTCTGCTCCCTTGCCTGCTCCCATGCACACCACATACTGTGTCTCCCTAGTGCCTGGCACAGTGCTAGGTACATAGTAGGCACTCAAGAAAAAGTCAGTTAGGTGGAACTAATGCATGCATTAGTAGCTACTTATTTATAAACACTTAAAAACAGCCTTTATAAATATCATCTTCAGTAGTTTCAAGTATTTGAATTGGGAGTGAGAACAATGTTTGTTCCCCATTACATACATTTGAATAGTCAAGTTCCCTGTGCAGGTACACCCCACCATCACCAAAGTGAAATAACCTAAGAATCTTATTCCACCTTGGCATTTTCTAAAAATGTGAATTTTCTCAGCAGTTGAGCCACCCCAAATCATTTCCCCACCCCCAACCTTCTCTCTCACTTCATTATTCCATTTTGAACCAGGGCTTTGAACTGAACTGGATGAATCAGAAAAAGTCATATTTGAATTAAACCACTGGTCTCTAAGGAAATGGAAAACAGGGAATTAACGACATTTCCCTCTCTCTATGAATTAGACTTCTCCATGTGCTTGATGAATAATGTTGCTGGCCACTTTTCAGAAATGAAGTAGAAATATGGAGAAATGAAATTTGTATCTTATAAACTGACTGGAAATGTGATTATAATACAGCTGTCAGTTTTGTTCAAGTGGAAAATTTTTAAGTAAATCCAATTGCAGCATTATTTGGTTCTTTTAAAGCAGAGTGATGTAGCTGTTTCCTGCGTATTGATTATTTGATTGGTACCTGTCTGCTGGGCCTATTTCTTTTTCTCAGTAGCACTCATTGATGTGGTTTAATGTATATTCCTGTAATCTTTCCCTGTTTTATAAACTTACAATCATAACTGAGCTACATTAGAGAGACATGCCCTGCTGAGATCACAAGGTCACCTAATGACTGTGCCCTCTGCTGCTGGCTTCATACTCAAGTGGCTCTAGGACAGTTAAGAACAAGACAAAAATTATTTTTTTCCTCTACAAAGCAGGATTTCTAGATTTCATTTTACGCACAGGGGAAGTGAGGCATCAGAGCATAAGGGACTTGTGCTTCCCTTTCTTGGCCTATTATAATCATTGTGTTTGCTGCAGATGTCCTATAATTTGAGTGTTTTTTCTAAAGTCCAGTTCTGCCTGCACATTTGACAATGGGGCCATGGTTTGACTTCTTTGATAGTAAAGGACCTAGAATCTTCAGAGTGCCCAAAAGTAGTATCCTCTGAGGCTTGTCACAGGCAACCAGGAGTGGGGATACGGTTTGTCTGGCACCAACTCTCAGCCCTGGACCCTCAGGCACTGCCATTTCCATGTGTTTCTTGGCCACCCTGGCCTCAGACTCCAAGCTGCACTTCTCAGGGCTGCCTGGAAGATGTGATATGCCTGTGGGTGGCGGCGCAGTCCTGGTGTGACTTTCCAGAGCCAGACTGAAGACTGACCAGAAACACCTCAGACTTCAGGCCAGAAGCTGGCTTTAGGGATCTTTTCCACCCTATCTCTGCCCCCTCAGTGAATGGTACTTTTGTTTTTCTACTCACTCTCATCTTTACAGTCATGCTTTCACCAAGCCCACCCAGTCTAGGCAGCATGTAGATGAAAGTCTTCCCCTTCTTGCTGCCTTCAGCTCCTTCACCGAGGTTCAAGAAGGAGCTCTTGGACTAGGAGCAGCTTCCTCCACTGCCCTTTCTCTGCCAAAGCAGGCATCGGAACCTTCCACTGGTCTCCTGTCTCAGCTCAGCTCCAGAGTCCACTGTCACCTACAGGCCCTGCACAGTGTGTGTCCTCCCCATCTGCCTCAGTCACACAGAGTTCTGGAGACACCCAGACAACATCTGGCTGCGGGAGGAGGGCAGCCCAGTGAGCACTACCACAGGAAGTAGTTTGCAGGGGAGCCAGGCTGAGGGTTAATGTTGAGTTTCAAGATATTCCTCACCGTTGCCCACTCAGTGAGGCTGTCTGGGGCTCTGCCTACACAGGACTCCTTACCCTGAAGAGGCCGCTTTCCTTCCTACCACACACCCACCTCTACCACCCAGCTGCTGGAATGACACAGGATCCGGTGACTCCTCCAGCCTCCGAAGGGGCAGGCTGGCTTCTGTCCCTGACAGACACCATTACCTTTATGAAGCTCTGAATCAGTACAGGGCCACCTTCCTGTGCTTCACCTCTTCTAGCTGAGGAAGCCATCTGTTACTTTCTCCAGCCCCTGGCCCACTAACCAGTCCTCTGTACTTCTAGTCTGTCCTCCTCCCAGGCCACCTGGATCCCTGGGAAGAATAGCACTGAGGGGAGCAGACCAGCACCCTTCTCCCATTCCCACGGAGACAGGCTCTGTACAGGTTTGGCAGAGTGCTGGGAAGTGTCACCTGGAATCCTAAATGCAGGCCAAGACGAGGTATACGAAGGCCTTGGAATTACATGGAATGACCAGAATCTCTGTTTTAAAAAATAACAAAAGCCAGAGTAAATGCCCCACTTGAAGACAAAAGAACCCTCATGTGAGGCTCTCCAGATCCAGTGACCAGCATAATGCATGATACAATGGGCAGTCCAGAATGATTTTTCAAATGAATGTCAAATGTTCTTAACTCTGCTAAGCATTTTAAAAAATATGCAGAATATAGAGCTTGGGACATTTAGAAGCTTCAGTTGTCATTTCTACTCTGCTCTGCCTGAAAAGAGTAGTGCTGCCCCAAGGTGTCTAATGTGCCCAGACCTCTCAGGCAGACCAAGTGTGAGTGGAAGGAGCCAGGGCCTTGTGAGTCAGAGGGCGCTGCAGTGATCCTCAACCTAAGGTAGCCTTTTAAATCCCCTCAGGAGCTGCAAAAACTCTCCATCCAGAGGTTCTGAGTCACTGCTGCTGGGCCGGCCCCTTGCATCCATGTGTTTCCCTAGAGGATTCGACCATGCAGTGGAGAACCATGCAGTCAGGCAGAATGAGGAAGGCTCTGGAACTCAACACTCAGTCTTTGCTGCTGTCTCTGAGTTCCAGTTTCTTTTGGGAGCTCTCCCAGCCCACGTCCTGCCCGGTCAGCCAGCAGGAGGCCAGCCCTGGGCAGAATGCGGCAATCACATCTCTTAGTCCTGAAATTGGCCTTTGAGATTCTAAAAGTCATCTCCATGAGCATGACATTCCTTAGGGAGGTCACAGCCCTGGCCTTACCTATGGGCCTGCAGTGGCCCTGTCTTCACGCAGAGGAAGAGGCTGGGCACACTGTGCACTGGAGGGTTCTTTGCCTGAGAGAATGCTGCTGGGGACCGTGGGTGTTCAGGAAAGGCAAGAGGAGGCCCAGGTTCAGCCCCCCTGGAGCTCCACCAACATGGCAGCCATAGGCCTGTGGCAGTTGCAGTCAACTGTGACAGTCACGCTTCACCCCCCAGCACACACATGCACACTTCCTGGGTTCATTAGTTGAATTTGTATAAGTTAGCCATGCACATGGTATGCTTCTACCTGAAGCAAGGATAAGCATTTAGCCTATCAACCTTGGACACCTTGTCTGGGTGATAGGTTAGACTTCCTGGACATCCCTCTACTAGCTACACAGTCCCCTACCCAGAACTCCTATGTTCAGGCCGAACTGAATGCCCTGCCCTGCAGCCCCACAGTGCCCCACTACAGGAACGCTTAGGCTGAGCTACACGGTGCGTGAGGCTCCTTTCCTTGCAGAACTCACAGCTTCCCACCGAAGCATGGAAACCCCGGCCAATCCCTGACTCTCCTAGTTATCCTGAACTACCTCCCAGTTCTGCAGATGGCCTGTTCCATTTCGGGCAGGGCCATAAAATGCTTTGGAAGTAAACTGTCTGGCTGGAGTCAGACAGCCTGACGAGGAAGGCTCAGAAGTTGGCAGCCCTGAGCTGGCCTCCCCCAGGCCTCACAGCTTTTCAAAGTCATTTGCTTATAAATAAGAGCTAAAAGTTCTGCCAGGCAGGTGACTCAGGCCTAGAATCCAAGCTACTTGGAAAGCTGAGACAAGAGGATCACAAGTTCAAGAACAGCCTGGGTAGTTTAGTAAGGCCTTATTTTAAAATTTAAACATAAAAAGGGCCCGGGATGTAGCTCAATGGTAGAGCATTTACCAGCCGTGTGCAGTGCTCTGGGTTTAATCCAGCAGGGGTAGAAGGAAAGCTAAAAGTTCTCATTCCCTTCTGCTCTGCTCCTGCTCTATATCATGTTTTTATACCAGGTTCAAGGTAAAACAGACCTTTCATCCAACTTCCTGGGTTTACAGCTTGGCACATCCAGTTTATCACTTGCATTCGCCTATGAATTTTATAATGTGCTTTGCATTTTTCTAAATGTAATCGGGGTTTTCCAGAGATGTGCAAAAGCCAGGAAATATGCATGTCATTTAAATGACTCCTGTTAACCTTTAGCCTTTAACCTGTTTCTCATAAAACTAACATTTCTCTCCAGCTCTGGTTTACATTTTTTTTCTTTCTTTATTGAGTTTATTGGTACTTTTTAAATACACATGACGATCACATTCAACAATGAGAATTTGTACCTGCACATAATGTATCTTCTCATTTTTTTCCCATTTCCTTGCTCTCCCTACATCTGGTTTGCATTCTTCAGGGTAACAAATTCAGTAAAATCTTGCAGCTTTTTCTCTTCCCTTAAGGCCCCTTTCCCTTTCTTTGCTGCCTCACTTCTTTGTGCCCTGGTGACTGAAATGTCAAGTTGTGGGTAACATAAAGCCTCAGGCTAGATTCATATGATACTTGTTGCCTCTTCCGAAGATCTCCCAAGAACCCTGACTTCCCATCCCATCACAGGCAACGTGAGGAACGCTCTGGAACTCAACACTCAGTCTTGGCTGCTGTCTGACACACCAGTGAGCATAGATACCTCCTAGGGCTGGCACTGTGAGCATTTGCACTTCAGGCCAGCTCGTCCATTCACTCACTAATGCACTGTCTGAGAGTCACGGGCATTAGTGCCTGTGTGTCGAGCACTGCCAGGTCCTGGGAATACACAAAAGGAGACTCAGCACTCCTCCCTTCAGGTAGCAGGAGTGTGGCTCCTGTTATCCAATGTACCTATGGATATAGGTACCTTGATGGGAACTACAGAACCCAGCAGGAAGAACAGAGCAATTGGGCCCTTGCTGGGGAAGGGAGAGAATTGCTTTTGAGAGCCTGAGCTGTTGAGCCAAGTGTGTTCTGGGCCAAATTTGTTCACCAGGCAGACAGGCTGGGAAGGGGCACTGCAGGCAGATGGCCCAAAGGTGGGCTTGGTCACCCTCACCAGTAGCTAGTGTCTAGAACACTCTGTAATGTTAGTTTTCTGTAGCTGCTCTAGCAAATGTGGAGACTTAACACATATTTTACAGTTCTAGGGCTCAGAAAATTGACCTGGGTCTTCCTGGGCTAAAATCCAAGGTGTTGCTC
Organism: Thryonomys swinderianus; assembly: GCA_004025085.1. NCBI lineage: Eukaryota > Metazoa > Chordata > Mammalia > Rodentia > Thryonomyidae > Thryonomys > Thryonomys swinderianus. The sequence goes on along the minus strand of PVIC010000701.1, from coordinate 63,400 downwards.
CTTTCTGAAAGCTCTGGGCAAAATCTGGTCTGCCACGGGCAGATTGCAGAGGCCACTGCATTCTTTGGCTAGTGGTCTTTTCCTCAGTCTTCCAACTCAGTAATGGTGCTCTGACCCCCTCTGTCCTAGCTCTTCTACTTTTTTTTTTTTTTTTTTTTTTTTTTGAGACAGGGTCTCACTTTGTAGTTCAGGCTGGCTCTGAGCTCACCATGTAGCCCAGGCAAGCTTCGAACTCAGCAATCCTCCTGTCTCTGCCTCCCGAGTGCTGGGATTACAGGCATGAGCCACCACGCCCGGCAAGCTCTTCTACTTTTAAAAACCCTTCTCAATTAGATTTGGCCCACCCAGACAATTGCCCAGACTTTAATCACATGTGTGATAGGCCTTTTGAAGGTTATATATTCACGAGTTCCAGGCATGGACATCTTTGGGGGCCAGTACTCTTTCCAGCCAGCGTGGGGTTGAAACAGAGGGGAGAAGCTCTGCACAGCATTGTAGCCGAGGAGGCCCTATGAACCATTGGCAGATGAATAGGCAAGGAACAAGAGCACTGGATGCTCTTGGGTTGTGTGACACGGGCCCCGCCTCCTGCCATGGCCATAACAGATCTCTCCGACCTTCCAGCTCTTCTGCAGTGCTGAGTTGTGCCCAGGGCCCCAGGCTCTCAGAAACATCTGGACTTAGGACTCTGCTTTGGTGCTTCCACTTACAACTCTCCTCTCAGTCCTCACACCCCACCCACACTTACGTCCTCACGGGATCCCTGACCTCTGCCTATTGGTATTCCCCAGGTGTCTCCTCCAGTCCTGGGCCTCAGCCCCATCCTGCCGTCTTTGCCAGTCTTCCACACACTGCTCGCATCCTGCTGCTAAGGTACTTCTTATGGCTGGGACTACAAGGAATTTCAGCATACTCCTCCCCAAACTCTCTGCTCTGACACCTCACATGTCATCCTCCATGTTGCTGACCTGACTCCCACAGCTTAGATGACCTACACGTGCACACATTTCCTCAAGTCCAGAACCCGCAGGGCCCTTCTTATTTCTTCCTGCTCACTTTGACCCAAGACAGCAGTCTGAGCCAGAGGAAGAGGGTGGTCCTTGCCAGCCAGCTGGGGCCAGGAGGAATTCTAACCAAAGTCTGTTGGTTTTGAAAGGAGCCCTTCTCCAGGAAAGGATTAGAGAATATCTATCCTTAAATGGGGTGCTACAAAATAAAGTAGTCAGATTTTAAAATAAAAATAGAATGTGGTGGTAGGTTTTTGCTTTTTTTTTTTTTTTAAGAAATGAGACCATTGTTGCCACTATGGAAAAAAATTCCAGTTCAGGCCACCAGTCTGTGTATACAACTGCAGTTATGTATATGTCCTTTCCTTGAGTTTGAGGACTTTTGTTCAGAACAACTCACAGTAACCTTACAAACTGCTCTGTGTGCCTATGTGTGTGAACATGCGCCTGTATGTGTGCACATGTCTGTATGTGGAACACATGGGAAATCACGTAACTTGCTTTGTAGAAACCCAGATCTGCCTGCTGATGGTTACTTAGTGGTGCAGGCCAGGCTCTGGGCCAGGCCAGGGTGACTGCCACTTCCCTATGAAGCTGCCCCTGTGAGGAGACCCAGGGCCCGGCTTTCACTTCTCCAGCGGCTATGAAGAAAATGGTTTCTTTTGAAAACCAGTCCCGTTCCCTGAGCAACACAAGATGACACCAAAGACAGGAATGTATTCAGGTTAAACTTTCAAGGTTAATGGGGCTGGGGTGTAGCTCAGTGGTAGAGCATGTGCCTAGCATGCACAAGGCACGAGCTCTGGATTGATCTGAAACATAAATAAGACTTAGGAGGTTCCAAAGAATAGGTAGGAATTAAAAGTGAGACTGAAGGAGGCTTGAGCCCTAGGGAGTTTCCTGGTGAGCAGGGTGTGAATGTTGCCTAAAGGCGGCCCAAGGGGCTCTGGGGTTGGCACACCTGCCTCTCTCCAGCCTTTACTCCCTTTAGAAAGGGAAGAGATACTTTCTTCTGAAGGCCAGACTCACAGCCAGGTCCAGGGCAGCAGATCCTGCCCACCCTGGATGTGAAGTTTCCAGACTTCCATATTTGGTAAATCTATATTCTGGTTTTGGTTTTTGTTGTGTGGGGTGTTAGGTTATATTTAGCACTAGAAGTTGTAGGAGGTGGAGAGCTGGCTGCCTCTCCACCAGGGAGAAGAGCTGGCGTGCCCTGTCAGCTCCGTCCCCATTTAGGGAGAAACTGGGAGTTGCCACAAAGTTTGCAGTTCTTCCTCCAGCAGAGCTTTAGGTCTGTCCTCAAGCCCCAGCCCTATGACATCAGGGCCCCTTGGAGGCCCACCCAAAGACTCTGAAAAGTCCCACACACCCAAAGCTGGCCAAGCTAGAGGCAGTGTGCTGAGCACTGTCTTGAGGATTCCTGTACAGAGGGCCATCAGAAAGGAGGGGCATAGCCAGTATCTGACCCCAGGCCCATCAGAGGCGCCCGGGGAGGGTCTCATCCTCTAAGCCCCCACTGTCTCTCATTCTTTCCAGTATTCCCCAACTGTTTTCCATCCTGGAGTAATATCTGGTTCCCCAACAGCAGTGGTTGGGATAAAGGTGGGAGCAGGGTGCCAGAATGAAGATACTGCCCTAGTCCCTAGCCCCATTCCTCTGTTCTGAACTAGCCAGCCTCTCCTTCTGCCTGGTCCTGTGCCAGCTCCCCTGTCAGTGGAAAGCAGAGGGGACCCTCCGACAGATCTGCCGTATCTGTCTTACATGCCTGCTTAGAAGGGAGAAGAATGTGGCTTACCTCTGTGATCTATATCCACTATGCCCAGATGGAGGCTACCAGAGGCCTTTCACCTTCTCAAAGAGCTGGGGTCTGGGGTGCACGGCCTTTTCTGTGTTGGTAGCCACATCCAACCTCAGCCCTCCCTTGCTGGTTCTCTGTCTGCTGGGAGGGTTCCAGGCCCCAGCCCTTCAGGGCCTCACAGGACCTGACTCTCAACCTTTCTGGTTTCACTGAACACCCTGGAACCCACCACAGCACCATTTCTTATTCCCTGTCTCTGCAAAGTCTTCACTGTTCTTCATCTTTCCTGGTCACAGTCTCCGCAGCTGTGGGGTGGAGTGAATCAGGTCCAGCAACATAACAGAAGGCCAGGAGAACTGGATGAAAAAATACTTCTAAAAGTGTTAGATCAGTGTCCAGGTGGGAGGAGCACCTGGCAGGGACCTAGGGTTCCCAGAGCCCTCATGCTTTGGTTGTCAGTGGCTTTATTGCGCTATAAATGGGACCTTGGTCCCAAGTGTCACACGCCTTCTATTCCTAGACCCCAGCACAGCTGATCCCTTTGCCAAACACTCTCTCCAGCAGTGCCCTGCCCCTGGCCAAATCCCTGACATCCTCCAGCTTTCTGCAGACACGTGACTTCCCAGCAAAACCTTTTCTGATCACCAAATCTCTAATTCCCCACTATGTGTAATTTTCTGGTTCATGTTGTTCTTCGATTCACCCAGATACCAAGCTCCTTGAGGGCTAAAACCCTGCATTCCTGATCATGGATGGCAAACCTATGGCCTATGTGCGCCAGTGGGCTATTTGTTGTTATTGAAAGCTCTGAAAGGTTCACCATCACTGATATAGGTACTATGAAGATTTGCCAGAAGTGAATGAATGGAAAGGAGAGAGTGGGGTTAGAAACCCCCATCTTATTTTTAGAAAACAGACCATGCCTCCTGGCCATCTGGCCGTGGGCCCTTTTCTGCCTCCAGGATTGATGGCACAGCATTAATTTTCCTTGAGGTAATCACCACCCCAGCCCAGGCCACTTCTTCCTCAGAAGCATCTTCAGGGGCGCAGCCTGTTCTGGGGCAGGTGTGTAGCCCTGGACTTCAACCCCAGCACTATAAAAAAGGAAAGCTCACCACTCTGACATTGCTATAGCTCTCCATTTTGGGTTGGCCTCTCTTTTTGCAAGGAAGTTAGAATGAGATCACGACTTGATTCCAGGGCCCACCATTAGTCTTCCGAACTCACCCTAGCTCTGAGTCATCTTCATGGTGGAGGCAGGCAATTTCAAACTCTAAAGGTCAATCGATACGTCAGAGTCCGTAGTAAATCACACGCATTCCACCTGGTGCCCCTTCCATTCCTTTGAAAAGCCTGCCCTCGGGCTGCGCCCCTGAAGATGCTTCTGAGGAAGAAGTGGCCTGGGCTGGGGTGGTGATTACCTCAAGGAAAATTAATGCTGTGCCATCAATCCTGGAGGCAGAAAAGGGCCCACGGCCAGATGGCTGCGCATTAGCCAGAATAACTCACGGCCGAGGCAGGCTGGGTTTGGGGAGGCCTATCCTTGGCCCTGTGCATAAATCAGCAGCCCTTGTGCAGAGTGGGAGCTTTTGTCTGAGCTGGGGGAAGGGTGCCAGCTCCAAACACCCCTCTTCATGGAGTCTGTCATCTTCTGACACCCTTCTCAGCCCAGATGGTGCACAAGTCCATGAAGCCTGTGTCCTGCGTTCCAAGAGGATCATGGGAAGGGGCTTTTAGCTAGTCAGCACATAACATGACAGCTCACTTCTACTCCACAGGCCTTAACTGGATCATCAGAGGACACATCTGTAGCTTGTAAAAATAGGCCACAATGGTTTTCAGGAGAGCAAGGCTGCCTCAGGTTGAGTGCTCAGGAGCTGCTGGAGGCCACACACTAGTGACCATAGATGCTCTCGGCCAGGCCCTGGCCTTGCCCAGGGTTATGAAGTCTTCACTGTTCTTCATCTTTCCTGGTCTCAATCTCCGCAGCTGTGAGATGGCCTGAATGAGGTCCAGCAACGTAACAGAAGGCCAGGAGAACTGGATGAAGAAATACCTCTAAAAGTGTTAGATCAGTGTCCAGGTGGGAGGAGCACATGGCAGGGACCTAGGGTTCCCAGATCTCTCATACTTTGGTTGTCAGTGGCTTTACTGTGTTGTAAATAGGACCTTGGTCCCAAGTGTCATGTGTTGTGTGTCAGGTCAGACCAAGCAGTGGCTCTGGTAACAAACTGGCCTTCAACTCTGCATAGCTTAACCCAGTGGAGATGTACTTCTTGTTCCTAAGTGGGTCAACCAAACCCCTGCTTAGCTTATCACCCAGAGAAAAGGTTGGCAGAGTCACCCCAATTACTGGCACATACCCACCTCCGTACCCACATCAGGGAGGAGTGACGGAACTGGGGGGCCAAAGGAATACATTTTTCTTTCTGTACCCGCGGCCTCACTGTCATCATGGGCCAGGGCAAGGATGGTGAATGTCTCAGCTATACTGGTAAACAAACGTCCCTGCCTGTCCCTTAGGAGCCTCTGAGTTCAGCAGCTAGTATTGAGTAGGGGCATCTGAGTAACCACCCTCCATCCCTGGGCAGAGAGAAATCTGAGGAACTAACATAAAATCTGAGGAGCAGAGACTGCATCTAAAAGGGAAGGGGAACAACTCGGTGATTTTGCCCTCAGCCAGTTATGAGACATTAGGCAAATGTTAGGCTGGGCTGGGACAGAGCAGGCCCGTTTGGTCATTTGCTGGCTGACCTTCAGGAAGCAGAGAAAAGCCTGGAATCATCCTTGGGTTCTAGGAATTGATTCCACAGTGCCCCCCATCTCACCCAGTCTGGGAAAGAAGGAAGCTGGAGCCCAGGGCTGCACACCCAGTTTAGACTGAGGGAACCAACCTGGGTAGTGAGACTGAGGCCTGTGAGCGTGGGAGTAGGAACATGAGCTCTGGTCTGGGCCCTTGTCCCAGCTTTTCCTCTTGGTGTCTGTGTGCTCCGGGGAAGTGACTTACATCTCAGGGTCTTATTTTCTCCTTGCTGAAGTGGAGAAAGGCATAAATAATGGCTGCTTAATGGGGAGACTACAAAGATGAAATAAGTGTTACTTATTCCAGCCACTGCCCTTGCACTTGCATTTGAAGATGATTCTACCCAGGGCAGCTTGGCTACCTTGGTTTCTGGGGTATGCACACAAGCACCAGCACCAAGGACAAAGCTCTAGGAGTGCGTGGTTCCCAGACTCATGGCCTGGCCCAGTAGGTGGCCATAGGAGGTAGGAGCACAGGTTCGAGGCCAGCCCATCCAGCCCACGTCCCCTTCTTGCTCTCTCTGTGACCTGAGCAAGTGACTCAAGTTTGTCTGTAAAATGGAGATAGTAATTGATTCCACTTTACTCTGGGGTTCTCATGAAGATTCTGTGAGATAACCCGTGTTGTTTGAACACTGCTTGGCTGTAGTAAGTACCTGGAATTTTAACTCACAGGCAAATAGTGTTCCATCTAGGACTCAGTCTAGATATATGGAGTTCAGATGGTGGTAGTGGGAGCCGAGTCATCTCATACCAGGGCGCAGAAAGTACTACCTGGCTCTTGCCTTGCTAGGTGTTATCTGTGAAAGTGGTGCTGGCCTGTCTCTTTCCTCCCAATTCACACCTTCACTCAGCAGACACTCTGGTGCTTGAGTCCTAGAGATGGGGGCCTTCCTTCGAGAGATACAGGTCAGAGAACCCATGATATTTCATCTAGTTAATATTTTTTTCAACTCTCTTCATAGTTGCTTCCCCTTTGAGCAGGGCAGGACCTGTTAAGCAGTCCTAACTTATATCCATGAAATCATGAGATCAATAAGCCAAGTATATTATTTTCTCACTCTCTATGAAGCTGCATATAAAATGACTGAAATAAAATTAAAACTCGCTCACATATGTACCATCTAAAACACGTCCAGTGCCCCATGGCTGGCATACAAGTGTACTTATCAGTCCTTCCTGAGCTCTCACTGCCCACCCACAGCAACACCTGGGGCCCCACTTTCCCAGGCTGGCTGCCATAGGCATCACACCTCAATGTGAGCATGAGGCAGTTTGTAAAACTCTGTTTAGCTGGGGATTTAGCTCACTAGCACATCACCCGTCTGGCAACCACAAGGTCCTGAGTTCAAGCCCTGATACCAAAAAAAAAAAAAAAAATTAAACTACATTTAATATTCAGTTTTGTCATTTTAATTTCTGAAATGAGCCTAAACTATTTGGCTTTTATAGCCACCTATAATAGACTCTAAATGCAGACAGATCTTGCCTAATGGAATATCCATTTAAGAGCTCAGTTAAACTCTATGTTTAAGCAATAGTAGGACTGAACCCAGGTTCTTTTGGATCAGGCAAAAAGAGTAATGACTCTCTCATCTGGTCTTCCTTTAGGAAAGCAGAGAGTCAGTACAGACAGATTATTTCGAAGCAGAAGCGGTAGAGAATTGACATCTGTAGCAAGCTCTTCGATGTCCTTCACATGGACACACTGAGACCAGAGGAAGGGACAGGATGGGAAGGCTTATCCAGATCCATTGAGCTAAGGGGACTGTTACTAGGCCAGTAGTTTGGGACAAGAAGGGTCTGAGAAGCTTCCTGCACTGAGCAGCTGTGAGGAGCCCTCCACCAGAGGGGTGACTTGGAGGGGCTCTTTAGCTCCTGCAGTCCCTTCCTTTGGGGTTCTTGTTGCTTAGAGCCCTTGTTTCTACCAGAATAACCCATGAGATCTGTCACCTGGGTGCTTCTGTCCCTAAGGGGCCTCTGCTTGAGACCCTTGGTGTGTGTAACACATACGAGCCCTGCTATGTGCTTTATATTCAGAGGAAATAATCCCTGTGGAAGCTTCCTCTTCTTATGAAGTAGCTAATAGCCTCATTTCAGGCTATTCGGAGTGGAGGCTTGGAGCTGTCATGTGATCTGCCCAAGGGTGCACAGCTAAAGGCCTGACAGGGCCAGTGTCAGAGCCTGGCCGTCGCTGCCCTCTCCGAGCCTCTGGCCTGAGCCTTGCTGGATGGGCTCAGGCTGCCTTTAGTTGGAAAGTCCAAAGACCCCTACTCAGGGTGCTGAGGCTGATGCTCTGCAGACATCCCTTCCTGCTGGGAGTGGCTGGGGGCTTCTATGGAGGAAAGAAGGGCCCAGATAAGCCTCTGGGTTGTTTCTCACACCAGGAAGAGCTGGCATGAGAAAACAGGGTGATCCCTAGGTGGGCAGGCTGAGACAACTCTGTGTTCTCAGGGAGTAGGTGCCCAAGACCCCAGCAGTGGGCTGAGACCTCCTGCAAAGTAGACTGTGTTGGGTTACTAATCAGCGCTGCGGGAATCCCAAAGGAAACCCTCAGGAACAGATGAAAACTTGACACGCCTCTAATGCTGTCTCTGCCCCTTCTCCACTCCTAGAGTGGGCACCAGTGAGCATGGTGGGTAAGGGCCCTGCCATCAGGCCTGCATTCTGTGTTCACTCGTGCTGTTTGCAGGTGTACTTCTTAGGTTACCAAGTAATAGAGAAGCATGTTCACACTGTGAAAGGCTCAAACAGTGCGTCTGTCCAGTAAAAATGAAAGTCACTCCCTATTCCCTGTACGGCACCCCTCTAGTTCATCAGGGCAGGTGTCCCTCTCCCCGCTTATCCTTCACAGAGACTCTTGGTGGGGCTTGTTCACCACTGTCACCCCACCCTGGCACAGGCCTGGTTCTCGGTAGGTGCTCAGTAAATATTTAGTGGATGAATGACTACAGCTGTAATTTTTCCACAGTTGGGACCATATTTATCTTGTTCTTGCAATTTGATTTGGCACTTTCAAGCGGGGCTTTCCTGCGTCAGGACACAGGTGGAGTTTATTGTATGTGATTGCATTCAGCGGAAGTGCTTGGTGCGCTGTCCTGAGCACAGCCGCCCCATTAATGGGCATCGCCCTGTGTGCAGTTCGCTCACTCTCACAGAAGACCAGGTTCATCAGCCTTCTGTGCTGCTTTGTTCACCAGCAGGGTACATTGGCAGGAAGGACCTCTTGCTGTGAAATTGCTGAACTCAAAGGCGGCTCCTAGCAAACTGCCCTTCACAAAAGGCAATGACCACCATCTGCCCTTGCCATCTGTGCCAGCATGACAAGCAGACACACATTCATGTACTAAGTAAGCATGTCAGCCCATGTAGCTGCTCAAAGGTGGCTGAGGAATTTCACCTCCCAGGTTTCTGGGGAAAGAGCCCAGACCAGGGAATGGAGCTTTTAAAATACCAAGTTCACTTGCCAAAGGTCATTGGGCACAGCCCACACACTTGCCACAGGGATCACTCCAAGCCCGTGAACCCCGAGTCCCACTCCATCTTCTCTCCATCTTTGCTGATCAGAGAGGCCAGGAAAGACTTCTTGCAGTTGAAATTCCTGCCTCCATCACATGTGTTTAGAGGTCGTGCAGCTGGGTTCACTCAAAGCACTGTCCTTCACACTGAGAATATCTGTTTAGAGTCTTTCAACCCTCTGCTTGGTCGTTATTTATTTTAAAGCAGTCCCAGAAATATGCTTGCTTAGTTATGCAGTTCTTTGCCAAACACTCCATTGCATAAAATAATACATCGTCTTCATGAATCCCAGTTCCTTGGAAGAACCACAGGAGGGGACCTGCTTCGTATTACCAAAGCTTAGAAATCACTCAAAAAGATTCTTGGCTTGAACATGAGCCTTAAAATACACACACACACACACACACACACACACTCCCTCCCTTTTTTGCTGCATTTATGGATACACTGAATGATTCTTAAGGGCCATTTAGAAAAGAGACCAAGGGTGACCGAGTGAAGTCCTTCCATGACGAATGTCCTCAGACAGCTGAATGTGACATTGATGGGCATCTGTGATAGCACCGTGGAGCCTCTGCAGCCCCATAGTGGACCATTTTATTACTGCATTTCTTCCAGTAACTCCCCCATGCAACACCCCTAGAGAATCGGCAGCCCAGTACCTCAGCAGGCACTGGAGGAGTTTGCTTTTAAAGTGCCCTACCTCCTTTCTCAGTAAAGACCTGAGGCAAGCATTTTTCCCTCTCTGTTTATTTCTGCCCCAACTCACACCATGAACTGCTTCTATTAAAAGAAACGGGAGATTGATAGCGGGTGTTGAGAAAGATATCATTATTTCAAAGGGTAAAAGGGAAGTTGTATGTGGCTTGCAGTAAAAGCTCACAGGCCTTTTCGGTGTCAGCCACTTGATGAAGAAGCCCTGCTTTGTGGCGGCTGTTCAGGTCTGGTCCACATGGCCTGAGAGGCAGCAGGATGGAGAGGAAGAGAGTGCTTTGAAGGCACAGCCTTTGCCTGACCAGGGCAGAGGGTGGTGAACTACATGTCCCCAGGAGCTTCCCCCACTTGCTGAGTCTCAGGGTCTCTGTCTCCTCAGGGCAGTTAGAGTGAGGTACAGGCACTGCAGAGGACCGGGTGCTGGCACAGGGGCAGGTCAAGGTCATAGAACATGGGTGACATCTGGGTTCTGACCACCAGCACACAAACAAGCAGGGCCATCGGCCAACCCTGTGACTTTTGCACACCATGAACCTGAGCCTGGGGTTTCCCTCGACTGAAAAGCAAAGAAATATCAGGAATACTTTAAACAGTCCCTGAAATACAACAGACCTTTGATAGATGTCATCAGAGGCCTCTAAGGTGTAGAGTGACTTGCTAGGCTCTCTGTGAATCAGTTGCAGCTGAAGTAGGAGCTGAGTCCCTCTTCTAAGTCACCCCATTTTTCTTTGCAGACAGGTGTGCTCATGAAGGGCCCACGCAAGGAGGCTCTGGCACCCTCGGGCTGTTGTGCACAATGTCACCCCAGCCACCAGGGGCTTGTGTAAAGTCTTCCCCACAAGCTGACCTCTCTCTCTGCAGGATCTGCATGGGCTCACTCTCTAGAGACCCCATGACTGAAAAGTGAGGTCTTGGAAAACATGCACAAATCATTGGTTGGCATTCTCAGTGTCCCCTGGAGAGTTATTTGACAAATACAAATTTGAATATAACTGATTTCAGGTCTTGACCCTAAAATGTTCATTCCTTCCTTCACCCTTTCCTTCCTTCCTTTTTTCAGTGCTGACAGTAGGGGACCATAGTTACAAGCCATAGGGTTTGGGTACTAGAGCGATTATCTATTAGTGTATAACAACAGGCATGTTCCTCAAATCCTCTGGGTCTCCATTTCTTCATCTGCAAGAGAAGTAAATTGCTTTATATCCCAAGATGTTCTGGCTTATAGTATAACCTTCTTCAGTTCATGACTTGTCATGATCATCAGAGAAAGGAAGGTCCCCATGGAGCAGAGAGGGGCCATGACGAGGACCTTCTGCTCACAGCCGTCCCTCCAAGAGTCCCCTCCTCCAGAACACCCACTCCCACTGCCCTTGGCTGCTTTACACCCCCTGCAACCCCCTCTCATGGTGGGTTTCGGGCATTGCATGAGATGCAGCTTTAGCTCTGTGAGTTTGGTCAGGCCTGCTCAGCACGCCAAAGTGTGAGAAATGCGTCCCAACCTAAGTAGAGAGTCACTGCTGTCCCCTGCAGTGAGTGAAGGCCATCAGCCGTGAGCAAACCGTGGAAGCTGTAGCCCAGGCCTTGCTGAACACTCCAGCGATTCTCCCAGGGCTTGCTGGTCTTTCTCCTCTGCTTGCCTCAGTTGAAGGTGAGCAGAAAGGGATCACTTCTTTCTCTTCACAGCCAAACGGGCTGGCTCTGAGTAGCTGCTGAATTCATGTGAACTTGTTTCTAAAGAAAGAAACACAGCAGGGGATTGGGTAGGGGGAGGCAGATACATGCCAGGCACCAGAGTGGGTAGGGAGGGGGAAAGGGGAGCCAGAGAGTGCAGAAGGTGTGGCAGTGTAGAGGAGGGAACCCCCCCCAGCAAAAGGAGGTGTGTGTTGAGCAGCTGCAGAAGAGCCACTTCCACGGCCACAGCTGGAAATGACAAGCAACGGGCCCGGGGCAGAAGGACCATGCAACACCAATGGGCTGTACGGAGGGGCCGTGGGGATGTGGCAACAGGTGGCAGGAAGGGTCGACTGCCCTCCTGGCTTGTCGGAGGAGGGCAAGGAAGGCCTCTGAGTGTCAGGCAGGCCAGGAGCAGGGCAGTGTGTTTCTGTGTTCTTTAGGAAAGCAGCACTAAGCGGCACAAGAATGTCCCCATTCTTCTGAACGGAGCACCAGTTTCAGCCTCTCTCTGGGCACTTACTAGCATTTCATAGCCCCCTTCCCAGCCCACGTTTGTTCTGGTGAACCACCTTGCTGTGTCACCTTTGGGCGACAGAAGGTGCAGGCTCCAGGGCTCAGAGGGAAACTGAAAGGTGACATGAGTCAAGGGTTCCAGAGGCTGGACCCAGCAGCTCTAGCCAGTCTCAGGCAGGCCTGCCCAAGAAGTTTCCAGCCCTGAAGTGTACTTACAGTAAACAGTCTGGAGGCCCGCCGAGCTCCATGCACAGGTGCAGGGCTTGTGGGAGGAGACAGCGCTCTGTGGCTTAACGGGCCGCTTGGCACCAGCTGCTCAGACGGGGGCAGCTGTGCACCCCAGGAGGCCTCACCCTCTGAAGTGGGAGGCCTCTGCAGGCACCACCTCCCCCACTCTGCACTTTTTCTAGGCCACACCAGGCAGTTCCCTTCTGAAGAACTGACCTTGTGTGTCCCTTTTGCATCTCTGAGTTCTGTAGAAAAAAATCCCTCCCCTTTTTTTCTTTGGGGCCCTGCATGTGTGCCTGAGCCCCCTCTGCCCAAACATGCCTTCCCTCATTTCCCTACTGTCTATGCCATATAATTTGTAATATAATTCAAATGTGAAAAATTAGCTTTGCATGGTTGCCATGAATTTTACATGAATCATACTTAAATCAATAAAGTCTGTAGATTGAATCGAGTTATGGTTATTATGAAGAAGTGGGGCTGATTTAAAGGGGCCATGGGCCTTCAAGCACATAATGGAAAAAGTTGTCTACCAGTGGATCAGCCACGATAAAGCGCTTAACCTTTTGCAGTTCTGGGCTCCTCAGTCCCCGGGATGCCTTTGAAGTGTCTCCTTTCTTCTTGGGAGGTGTGACAAGCAGAACCAGAATGAAAGTCACTTTTTCCATGACTTACTTCTTCTTTGAACAGTTGCTAATCTTTTTTTTTTTTTTAAGTGGGTAATCTTTTAAATGACATTCTGTTTCAAATGTGTGAGCTTGGGATCTTTGATGTAAATAGCAGGAAAATGTGGGCGGTAATGTTATGGAAGGTGGAAAGCCTGCCTTTTCTAGGTCATGCTTTAAGAGCAAGAACCAGAGAGAAGAAAGACAGGAAGGGGAACAGAGAGAGAGAGGAATGAAATAAGAAATAAGCCCATACAAGGACCCAAGTTATTAAGGGCCTAATCCTGGCCTGGCTGCCTCTTGTTCTCAAGCTATGTTTCTGGACCCCCTCACTTGACCCCTTCCCCTGATCAATCCTGGCGTCCTGTCTGTGGCTGGCTGTTTTCTGAGGGAAGCGACTGAGCTGTGTGCTTGGCAGAGTGTTCTGGGGAGCCACCACCAGCTAGCTGGCACAGCTCTGGATGGTTGAACAACAGAGAAGCTAAAAGCATAGCAGTGACATAAAATTGGCCTGAAGCTGGGCCTTTGCTTTGGAAGTTAATGGTTTTTTATTAACTTTTAATTGCATAGATACTGTGCAAATATCTTGTCCTTTGAAAGAAACCGAAGTAGGAAATGCCTACTTCTCGCCCCACCCCACACCCTTCCCTCTGTCTCAGGTAGTCACGTTTACAGTTATGTCCATACTCTTCCAAACCTCTCTGCCAAGAAGCATACCGCAGCCTCAGAGGGAAACAAGATCACTGTTGTTTTACTAAGTTTTCTTACTACAAAGTATTACCAGTTCACTGTAGAACATTAAGAAAATAGACACACGTGTAAAATACACATACCCACAGGCTTGTTGCTATACCATAATCCAAAGATACCACATGAGTTTGTTTTACAAAAATGAGGTTGCTCTGTGCGTGTTGTTCTGTGGCCTTCGTTTCTCGCATTTGGCCCTGTGCAGGCCTTGCTGTATCCTCAGCCCTGCTGTGATGCTCTGCTGTACTTTGTTTGCAGTGCCAGAGAATGAACCCTGCACTGAACTATATCCCGGCCATTTTTTTTCTTTTTTTTTTTCCTTTTTTAAAATTTTGAGACAAGATTTCACTAAGTTGCCCAGTTTGGTTTGAAACGTATAGCCTTCTTGCCCCAGCCTCCCAGGATTATAGGCATGCACCACCTACCATACCTGTCCAGGTTTTTCAATGTGGTACCTAGGACAGCTTTTGGCTAGTACATGTGTGAACATTCTGTTCATGTAAGCAGTTATGCCTTCTACTGACAGATGATGCTGATTTTACAATTATAAAAATGATACCAATGCCGGGTATGGTGGTTCATGCCTGTAATCCCAGTACTCAGGAGGCAGAGGGGGGAGGATTGCTGAGTTCAAGGCTTGCCTGGGCCACATAGTGAGTTCAGGGCCAGCCTGAGCTACAAAAGCCAGACCCTGTCTCAAAAAAAAAAAAAAAAAAAAGATACCAAGTATCCTTTTAAAAGAAGTGTAAGTACAAGACAGACATAAAGAAAATATCAAATGATGCATATAGTACAAGGAATTGAAAATTCCTTGAGGAAGTAAGAAATGACTAAGTTTTAGGAAACACTATTTTAATAGCTTTTTTAAAATGACTGTGTAGGGCTTGGGTATAACTCAGTGGTAGCGCACTTGCCTACCATAATGAATGTCCTGGGTTTAATTTCCAGCGCCACAAAAACATATACACAGACTGTGTGACATTCCATCCTGAGGGTCTGCCATGATTTTGCTTTCCTTTCCCTGTGAGTCTTTCCCTATTGAAACTCCCTTTTGAAGTTCAGACCCCCTCTCCCCCGAGCTTCATCTCTGCCCCAGTGCGCAAAGATGAGGGCCACACGCAATTCTAGAGCAGACTTGGGAATCTGTCAAGGGCAAGCCCAGCTAGTTGGCTTCCTTTAGGAGTGGCCAAGTTTCCCTCTGGGATTGGCTGTGTTGTGAGCAGCTGGGTAAGTAACTCGGGGCTGTTTTCCTGATTAAAATTCAAAGCTGTGAGTAAATTCTTCATAACACTTACCAATTCCCTTATCTGCGAGATTTAATCAGCACCCTCGCCCTTGATAGGTTTCTTGTTCTCCTTGTGTTCTGGGGGCCTCTGTAAGTGCCTTTTAATATTTCCATTGTGTGTGTTAATCTTTCATTAGAATTTGATGTATCAGAAATATTTTTAAAAGGCTTAGCTCAATTAATTTCTTTCCCTGCTCTATTATTTTACGTCCTTCCTTACCTGAATCATTAATGACAAAGAGCGCTGACATATAGGACTGAGTTCAGGGCTATTCTTATTAACTCCTGAGGATGCCTAAGCAATCCATCAGACCTGAAATCACATTACAACCTAGTGTTTAATGGTGTACTTTTGTTTTTGTTTTGTTTTTCAGTGAGCTCTCCCTGAGTCTGAAAATGTCCCCAGTTTTTTGGCCCCATTGGTCACCTATTTCATGAATGGCTTGAGATATCTCATCCAGCATCCTGGCATAGGCGGAAAAAAGGAGAATGTATATCTTTGTGAGTTGCCCATGGCTTGCGTTAGGATAGCAGGAGTCCCTGCCTCCTGGTCAAACCCAGCTAAATTCAGTCCTGGCTCAGAGCACAATAGCTCTGTCTTCTCTGCCGGCCTCTGGGGACCAGAATAGGAGGTATGCTGGTAAGGCTGGAAGGCAATACTGCTCCATGGGTGCTCAGAGAAATGTTAGGATTCTCAGAGCCCAGGTTACACCCAGATTAGATCAGTTGAGGGTGGAGCCAGCTTCAGGGTTCTTAAAGAACCCAGCTGATTGGGATCCTTGAGATCTACCGCTGAACTGAGGTTTCTGAAGCTGCAGCAAACAGAACAGATGCTCAAGCCCACCCTCACTAGAAAAAGCTGATTTGGGGGAGATGAAAAGACAGAGGCCAGATCCTGCCTCAGCCCTGTCTGCAAAAGAGCCGTATGAGCCTGCATGCTGGCAAGCTGTGTCTGTGTCTGCCGGGGACACAGGAAGGGACAACAGTGCCAAGCGTGGTCACCCTCTTATAAATTATCATCTGGTAGGGCACAGACATCACTGCTGATTCCCTTCCTCCTTGAAGAACTGTCAACCTCCTGAATAAGGACACGCAGCTTCTTCACCAACGGCTCGGAGAACTGGCCTTCAGGGTGACCACCATAGTGGTACTTGGGATCTAATAGGTCCCCAGAGCATCAATTCTCTCCCAGGCCTTCCCTCTAAATGGCCCAGTGAGGCTGGAGTCCCGATATCCATATTTTACACTGTGCCTAGGTGCCTCTGGATGCCAGGGGCTTTCACTTTGAGAATTCCTGGGCTCCTCCCACACACCCTAGTTAATGAACTCAGGCTTCATTCTTTTCAGCTTTTGGGAACCTTCACACTCTAGTAACAGGGGTGCTGTAGTCACTTTCTGACTCATTCATTCAACAAGCCTTTCACCTCTGTACTGTCCCAGTCCTGTGTAATAGGAGAAATCCCTGGGCTGCGAGCACACCAGACCGTGCTCATCCTTAGGGCTGGAGTAGAGAACAAGACATACAGGTCCCTTCAGGAGGCCCCACCTAATAAGACCAGTGACATCATGCACATTTTTATTCCCAGTCCTCCATCTTCCTCAGGCTCATTCATGGCAACTGCTTACTCGTGGCACAGGAGAAAATTGTGCAGGAATAAGCCTTCTGTGGGCTCTGCAGGGGTCTTACTGGCTAAGGTGATTTAATTTTTTTTTTTTGAGACAGAGTCTCACTTTGTAGTTCAGGCTGGCCCTCAGCTTTATGTAGCCCAGGCAAACCTGGAACTCAGTAATCCTCCTGCCTCTGCCTCCCGAGTGCTGGGATTACAGTCGTGAGCCACCATGCCCGGCACTGTGGTATGTGGTATTGATGGCTGGTGGGCATGAGCCACCATGACTGGCATTGTATGTGATTACCGGGATCGAACTCTGGGCCTTGCGCTTGTGAGGCAGGTGCTGGAACCACTGAGCTAAATCTCCGGCCTAAGGTGATTTAATTTTAACTAAAATTTAAATAGCCACATATGTTGATAGCCCCAAATTAGACAGCATAAATACAGGACATTTCTATCATTGCAAAAACCCTGTCAGTGCTGTCAATAGATAAAGTAAAAGAGGAATAGCCTAAATTTGACATCTTTTAGAATCTTAGTTTTCAATTATTGGAGTATGGCCACCTGGTATTTGGTTTTGCTTTGGTTTTTGGTTTTTATTGTTGTTGTTTTTAATCTTTATTGGTACATTGTATATACACATCATGATCATACTTAATATTTGGAATTTGTACCAGTTTATAACACAATTGTTATTGTTATTTTTAAGTACTATGGATTGAATCCAGGACCTTCACACTCAACTACATCCTCGGCATTTTATTTCTTCCTGAATCACTAAATTGCCTCCTGCCCCAGCCTCCCTGAGTGCTAGAATTTCAGCCATGAGCTGGTCATGGTGGCTCACGCCTGTAATTCCAGAACTCTGGAGGCAGAGGCAGGAGGATTGCTGGGTTTGAGGCTAGCCTGGGCTACATAGTGAGTCCAGGGTTAGCCTGAACTACAAAGTGAGATCCTGTCTCAAAAAAATTAAAATAAAATAAAAATATAATTTCAGCCATGGGCTAACCAACTAGCTACGGCCACCTGTTTTCAACCCTGCTGGTCCCCAGAATCCTCACCTGCAGATTAAAGGCAGGACAGCACCTCCTTGCTCAGTGCTAGGGAGGAATGGGTGGAGCAAGGGTGAAGGCAACAGCAGTGGTGTTTACTGACCCTCTGCCTATTCCTGCCTCACCGCGCAGGTGCCAAGGATGGCAGGAAAATAGAGGCCCAGAGCTGCACTGTGCTGAAGCATTCAGCCAGTAGAGCAGGAAGCAGAAACAATGGGGTGATGATTCTTAGGGTGGGTGGGCTCTGCCCCTGCACCAGGGCATCCTTGCAGGTGTCCCCTGCTGAAGCTTTGCTTGTGCCTTACACTTACCGTGGGAGACCTTATTGGCCTGTTCTAGTCTTTCCTCTCAACGACAAATCTGAATCTGTCATCCCAGCTCTGAGACTGCCCTTGTACATCAGGCCAGGAAGAATGGGATCTCAAGGTCAGCCATTCCAGCAGGGATGCAGACCATATGGTGCCCAGCAAGCTGGAGACTAGACTTTCCCACCACCTATTATAATCCCTCCAAAATTATTGCCCAAATCTCCTGTCTCTCT
This sequence comes from Thryonomys swinderianus, assembly GCA_004025085.1. Lineage (NCBI taxonomy): Eukaryota > Metazoa > Chordata > Mammalia > Rodentia > Thryonomyidae > Thryonomys > Thryonomys swinderianus. The sequence continues at coordinate 45,245 of PVIC010000701.1, read as the reverse complement.
AACTTTTCCTTTCTCTCCCAGTTGGTGGAGTGAGTGAGTGAGTTAGTTTGTTTGACAAAGGGACTCACTATGTAGTTCAGGCTGGCTGTGAATTCACTATCAGCCCAGGCTGGCCTCACACATGACAGTCTTCCTGCCTCAGCCTCGTGAGTGCTGAGGTTGTAAGGTTTCAGTAGAAAGTGAGTATAAATCACAGGCATGTGCCACCATGTCCTGCTCTTGGTAGATTTCTCTTGCCAAGAATTAGCAAAAACAGCTGAAGACAATAGTGTTTATGCAGCGTCACCAAAATGAAGTCACCTTGACCCTTTCTGTGAAACCAGCTGATCTCTCAGCACAGGTCAACATTTACCTGCCTCATGTGACCCACAGAGTCCTTTTTACAGGATTGGAGTTTGATTTAAAGTGTATATGGAGGACCCTGGACCTGACTCACCATGGATATTTCCTGAGAGGCTCGTGGGAATTGGCCCTCTGAAGAGCACAGTATTAGTAGGACATAATGTTAGCACTGGGCTAGTTCTGGGTCCTGTCTCAGTCTTAGTTTCTCATCTGCAAGGTGTGGATAACAGCACTTCCAGTGTTGAATGGTTTTGAGTGCTTACGCAATACCCAACACATTATAACTTATTTGAAATTAGGATAGGAGGACTTTTGCAGATGGATGGAACTTTCAAAAACAGTCCATTTGCAGGATTTGCAAGTGGATTTTTGACGAGTCTTTGAGCAGCTTAAGTACTACCTTCCCACTGTGCTGGCACAGTTAGTACTACATATTTTTGTCAGTTACTGGCTTGTGGTCTGTCGGCACTTGGCAGACTGGCTGTGTGAGGGTGGGACGGTCATTTTGACCTGTGCATCCATTGGACGTGGGACTGTGCTTGGCCCATAGCAGATCCACAATAAATATTTGATGAAGTAATAAAAGAATGAATGAGAAATTTAGTTTTTTTTTTTTTCAAATCTTTAGTAAACCCTTTGTTCACCTATAAGTTCCAGACTGCATCTTAATTATAAACTTCTAATTGAAGGCCTGAATGAAATTTCAGGGAATAACCATTAGGCAAATGACTTTAGTTGCCATGAAAATATCCTGTTGCCCTCAGTTTCTGGGCATCTGTTTACACTCCGTGATATGGCTGAACTGAGCCATGCTCACAGGTGGCCCCAGGCTCTGTAGCCCAACCCCACCAGGCTCACTGTCACTGTCCCACTTCACACCCTCCAGCCCCTCTGAAGGACAAGAATCTACCAAATCTGCCTCTTCTTGAGTCTCCAGCTTCCACACATCTTTTTAATCTGTGAAGGACCCACATACGCCGCATCACTGGTCCAAACACCTCAGCTCCTGTAGGTCCTTGACTTCCACACCTGTCACATTCCCTGTGTCTCATTCATGATTTTCTACCCTCGGGGCTGTGAGCTCCTTCAGAGCAGCAGTTGAGCCTTTTATTTCTGCCTCCCCAACACCTTCCAGCATAGGTGTTCCTTCTCTCCAAGGATGGTGAGTAAGCACATATTGTGTGCCTGGCATGGACAGTGAACAGCATGCCAGAAATCCTTCCCGAATGGCCCAACATTCTAGAAAATGAAGGTTTCTTGAATGGCTAAATTAAGTGAATGAATGAATGAATGAATGAATGAATGAGTGAAGGGGGTTCCCTTATTTTGATTGTTATGAATTTAGATGATAGTTCATGTACATGATCTTTTTTCTTTTTCTTTGCTTTCTTTTTTTAGTTTTCTTATTTTTTCTCGTCCATATCCTTTTCCTCCTTCTTCTCCCTCTATTGTTTTTTTCAGCATTCAGGATGGGGACGGTTCCTAGGAGCTAGCACTAAAAGTGTTCTACCACTGAAACAAGTTCAGTTTTAAAAGAGGGAAAGGCAGTTGCATCTCTCAGTATTTATCATGTTTGAAACAGTTTAATAACTTAAAGAAGGTCATCTGAGTGTAGTTATCGTACAGAGATTTGCTGATAAGACAGTTTCATTTTACCATATCATTGTAAATCACATGCTTTTTGGCACATCTTGCTCCAGTGCTAAAAATTTGTTGGTAATCAGTTTGAACACCAGAAATCAAAAACATAAAGCAGGAAATTTGGCCTGTGAATTCTGCAGCTTTTGTTGAAGTCCAAAGGTATGGCTTGTCTCCACCAGAGGTCTCCCATATTTTACTGTTAATGTTTGAAGTATACTGAATTCCCACAAGCTAATTAAAAATCAGACTTCTGTGCCAGTAAGCATTCACTCTATGAACTAATTTCTGCCAAACGGCTATAAATGTGTCCCCTGGTATGAAATTTAGATGTTCTTTCCCATCAGAAAAGAGGCATGTGGTTTAGTCTCAGCCTCTTAATTTGAGAGACAAGGAAACTGAGGCCCGCGTGGAAAGGTCAATATCTTAGGGGACACCAGTTGTCTATAAGGGGCCCACCTGGGCTCTCAGCGCAGGACCCTTCCCTCACTATCAGGGCATAGTGGTCCTCACCAGAGCCTGCTTGCTCTGGCTGAGTTTTGAGGGCATCTCCAAGTGGAACTATTCTAGGGCTTTACAAATAATCATTGGGTCTCCATAGCAACCTTCTGGGGAAGTACTGTGATCATCACCTCATTCTCTTGGGCACTTTTCTCATGAAGTACCATAAAGAAGAAACTCAAGGGAAAGAGAAGCTATGCCCCGATCTTTAAGAATCTTCTATCCAGAGGGAGAAGAGGGAGACAAGCCCATGGAGCACACAGAGAACATTCACGGGTCCTTGACTGTATTCTGTGGATTCAGTGGGGCTTGTTTGTCAGAGGAGGAAACTGAAGCTCAGAAAGGCTGCCCAAAACAGAAATGTACATGTTTCTGTTATCCCTGTCTCACAGGGCCTGACACATAGACACCAAGCAAATACAGAGTAGTGATACTGTGGCCACATCCTGCAGAAGATCCTCAAGCAGAGAAATCCAGGGGCTGACTCCGAAGGCCAAGATGTCTTGATTCATCCCTGGCAGGCCACTGAGGAGCAGGAGAGAGGGAGCTGTGTTAAAGCTGATTCTCTGTTAGCCTGTCTAGCGTGACAGAAGAGCTTAGGTATTCAAATCTTTTCTTGGAAATCTCAAGTATTCCATTCACTGCCTCACAGAGTTAGGTAACTTTATTTACTCATGCTAAACAGGGCCATTTCAGAGAGGAAATTATGCAATGTACTATGCAAATGTGGCATTCTGGGGAGAGCAAGTAGAGAGATAAGTGTGGTCACCACTACATTATAAGATGAGATCTGTGCCCTGGTGGCAGGCTGCATGTCACCTGATAAGGGGATATGCCACGTTCTACTTGGAATTGCTGCTCATTCAGATCCTGTTTCTAGTAATCACATTTTCACCGAGTTGTCTGTTTGTGAACTTTATGCAGTGTGAATAAGGGGAACAAGGAATTGAGCTTTCGCAAGCTAACCAGCTCTGGATAGACTGGAGCAGTCCGCCGACCTGCCCTCTACTTGTTCTGGGTATGTGGCAACAGAAAGAGAAAATTCTCACTGTGTTCTCCCAAGAAGAACCTCTGGGAATTTTCTAAGGAAGACAGAATGAAGATATTGACCAGTTCTCATGGTGGTTTTTGGAAAAACCAGTTACATCTCTTACTAGCCATAGCATGTGCATTTCAAACTAAGAGAAAGGAAGTAGCTGTGGAAACCCCCACTTAGGGGCAGGTGGTGCTGAGCCAGGCCCACACCACCCCAGCTTTAGGCACCTGGAACAAGCTGCCTGGCCTCCTCAGCCTCAGGCTTCTGGTCTCAGTGTGACACCCGTCAGTACTCCACTGAAGTATTGCTCTGAGCCACTTAATAGTCAGCTGTCACATAGTAAACGTCTGAACAGATTGGCAGGTTTACCTGATACTGTCTGCATAGCAAGCATTGATTTAGCGTTCTTGGAAGCCATGGAATCATGAGATATTCAGACTGTGTGAAGAAGAGACGGTACCTACTCAGGTCCAAACATCCCATTCCAAGTTTGCTCCTCAAACTTGGAAGTCAAATAGATATTTGCAGTGAAGGGATCGTATAGTTGTCAAAGTGATATAAAGGAGTCAGAAAATCTAAATCATTATGGCACAGGTACTGTGGCATTATTGACCAACCACTGTGAGTTAAACATGGTATTACGACCTGTCTGAACTTCACAACAACTCTAGAAGCCCATTTTCCCTCAGTGTGTTATCTGAGATCTTTGCTGCATATGACCAGACTGAAAGAACTGTAGAGCAGTAAACACCCATATAGCCACCACCTGTGTTTTACCACTGACTTTGTACTGTGCTTCCTTATCTGCACCTACTCCCATATCCATGCGTCAGTCCGTCCTGTTTTTTAAAAATGCATTTCAAAGTAAATTGCAAACCCCACTACCCATCTTTGTAAAGACTTAAGCATGCATGTCATAAAGTAAAACTGCAAACTCATTTTATTGTCCCTGACACCTACAAGGGGGGGCATCTGAAATGAAGTCATGTGCCCAGAGTCAGCACAGCTAGAACGTGGAGCATCAGCCCACCTGCATGCCACAGGCCTTGCTCCTGACCGTCCTGTGCACACTCCCCTCCATCTAAGGCTGTGTTGCATGTGGGAACTCCAGTAGGGTGTATTCGGTAGCACAGAGTCCTCGCAGCAGTGTTTCAGCCAGTCGTTCTTGGTGCCAGGGCAGCAGTAGTTGGAGAGGAGGCCCAAGTCCCGGATGGTGGTGAGACTGCCATAGCCTCAGCCATCACAGCTCTTTTACAATCAAGCCTTAGGTCAGTTTATCTGGGTGATGGGATTTCAGCACCCTACTCTCTGCATATGAATTATTACTCTCTTTGCAAAGCCAAGGCCAAATACCAACATGTGGTTCCCTTTATTCATAGAGGGGCCTGGCTCACATGCCGGTGGCAAAAATGTGACAAGCCCACTCTCTCTCCAGGAAAGATCACACACCACACCTGCCCCCTTGCCATGCTGGGAAGGAATACTTAAGGGAGCTTCAAAGAAGACAAAGTAATTGATTGCTGCTTGCAGCAAATAACCCATAAGCTGTTGCTGAGTTGATGGAGAAATGGTTACTTAATTTTCTTCAAAGGATTGATTTGACTGTCAGGAGAAGCGGCTAGCTAATTGAGTGTGCCAGTTCACACCCTCACTGGGACAGCTAGAGGGTTGGGGGCTGCATCTGGAGTTCACTGAGGCTTAGAAAGGTCCGAGCATCATTTCCACAAGCCTGTCTCCTTTGGTGGTATAGAATTGCCCAGGGCCATCCCTTGTCATCCCAGTCCTGCTGGATGGCATTTGAATCAACACAGGCTTCCTGTAAAAAGCACTTGTGTTAATTTCTAAGAAAATGTAATGTGACTAACTTTCTTACACCTCGGCACAGCTGTCCTTTTCATTCTGTGGTGGATTTGGCACGCGCCCTTCCACTGGCTTTCTGACTGGCCTTCTCTTGTTTGCTCTGCCTGCCTTTCCATTCTGTCCCTTTGTGGGTCTAACCCTTCCCTCTTGGGGAAGAGGGGAGGGAATGTCTCTTCCTCCACTGGATTCTGTCACCAGGGACCCATGTGATGCGGGCTTTCTAATTACTGTCAGTGTGTCATTTGGTGCTACAAAGTACTGTCTCTGTCCCACTGAGGCTTGTCCCCAGAGTGTCAGAGTTCCAGAGGCTGCTGCTAGTCTGGTCCAAAGGTTCTCCAAGGGCAGAGCTTCAGCTTTTCTTGCTTACATGTATCCCAGCATCTGGGGAAAAAAAATGTCCTTGGTGCTCCGGACTCCTAGTCCAGCCATTTTGCACACAGGAAGAGAAACCCAAGGATAGAAGAGAAGCAGCATTTTCCAATTGCAGGAGAACCCGGGACCCCACAGGAAGGGGCCACCAAGTCCCCAGGGAAGAGGAGACCTTGTCAAAGGCAGCCCAGTAGAACACAAGAGGCTTAAGACCTGCCTGTTCAAAGTTGATGTCATTTGATTGTCCCCTGCCAAGTCCAGCCAGCACCCCCACCAGGCAGCAGCCCAGTCAGAGTGCCCCTTGTCTGAAGGAAACAAGGGCAGGTTTTGTCTCTGGCCTCCTCGAACGGACTAGAGTCCAGGTTTCCATCAGCTTCTTCAGGATGGTGAGAAGGTCACCTGTGCCTCAGCCTCCAGTGCCCAGTCACATCATTCGTCAGTGTGTGACAGGTCTCGAGTCCGCTGTACATAAGCAACCAATAAGAAGTATCTGAGACATGGATGGAATCACTGGGAGCAGAGGTCCCCACCTTAGAAACTGAGCCCCAACCAGCTTTCAGTGCGTAGCTTTAAAGAACCAAAGCCCAAAGAACACTGCCTCCCCAACTCTATCAAGTCAGTGGTCCTCGCTGGCTGTGAGCCCCTGCGGTTTCCCCTAAGGGACTGGAACTAAGTCGAGCGGGCAGGACTCATACTCACACATCCCTTGAAAATGGAGGTGCAGGCCTTGCTGGCCTGCCGTCCGCTGGGAAGTTCAAGTGCTGGCTGCAATCCTGGGACACCCCACCCACACACTTACCCTGCTCTCAGTCCCTCCTGACCCCTGATTAGCAACACCTGCATGAAAGGCTGGGGCGTGTTTACAAAATTGCTGATCTGGACTCCAGCTAAGGCCTAAAATGTAGAGTATCAGATTTCAGAGTCCTGGCACTCAGCTTGTCTCTGAGATCTTGCTGTTAAGTATAAAGACTTCCTTGATTCTAAATGTAGTTGGAGCCACCAACCTGGAGAATTAAATTACGGTATTGGCATTCATATTTTATTAGGAAGGGATCATTTAAATACAGCAAAGTCAATCAGGCCCCTTTATTGCTCAGTAATGAGCTGCAGCCTGGCAGAGGGACGGAGCTGCAGAGGAGGTCGCTGCAGCCCAGGGGCTGGAAAGAACTACCCGTTAAGAAGTTTGTAGCCTCACAGTGGAAGCGCCAAGAGATTGAGCTTCCCTCCCTCCCATCCCGGAAAACATATCCTGAGGGCCCTGCCTCTGTGGGGCTTTCAGTCCAGATGGGGATGGGAGGCTGGCTTTAGCAGGAAGGAATGAGGAATTCCAGAATGACAGACAGGCACTAGGGCTTGAGAGTGGGAAAGAAGACCAGGGCTGGGGTCAGCCGCGGATGAAGGCTTGGGGCCACCTCAGGGTACGCCAAGGGACTGTGTACCTGGCATTCGCCATGACTTCACAGCAGTTCTGAGAAACAGCTCAAAGCCGTGATTCACTGTCTCCCTCTGCAGACTCGCTGGTCAGGAGCCTGCATTCAGAAAGCATGACTGTCCCTTGGGTCCAGGGTTCTGATTGGAGCTGCAGGTCCAGGAAATCAGACTTGTGCCAGACATTTAATGTGTGCTGAGAAAATACTGTAGCCCCTTCTGACAGGGCCACCACAGCATGTATCTGTGATGTGTACTGGGGGCTATGCTAGCCGTGACTGGCCCCATGCTCTTCCTGAGCCCCTGGGCAGGCCTACTGTGGTTTACTTCTTAGGGTCAGCGAGGAGCTGGAGGCCCAGCAAAGGTGGTGACCTGGGCAGTGTCACTTAGTTATTAATGGTACCCATATGGTGGGAGACAATGGGGCTATGAAAGTCTCAAGAGGGTCCCTGTGCTTTGTCACTAGGATGCGTGGTTTAGTGGATAAACACTGTGCCTTACGGCATTTATGAAAGAAAAGAGGGCAGAGAGTAGCTACAAGAGCACTTGCAAATGGCTAACAAATCTACAAGGTGGTTGTCTCTGAGGAGAGAGACATGGGAGAGATTTATTGTCTACTGTAAAAAATTCATACCTTTTAAAATGGAAACATAGGTGTTATCTAGTCAAAGAGATTGATGCACTTACTACTTTCAAATGAAGTTAAATGGCAAATCTTCTCTGCCTGCCAGCAAATAAAACAAAAGGCCTTGGCTAGGAGGTGAGAGGACCATACCAGCTTTCCTGGATCGGAGTTCTGTTGGAGGTGTGAGGGAAGTGGAGATGTGTCCTTGCTCTGGCCGAGCATCTGGTTCCTCCCCAGAACAGAGATGCATCTTGTGGTGCTTTCCTGGCACCAGCCCTGCCACAGGGAGTCTGAGCCCCCCTGTTGGGCCCTGAGCTTCTTGAAGGGGGCTTGACCTCATTCTCAGTGTGGTTGCCTCATCCTGGCAAGCACAGGGCCAGGGTGGAGGGTGGACTGTGCACTTGAGTGTTGAAATGGACACCACAGCCCTCAGGCTCCCAAGGCGTGTTGAAAACACGCAGCTGCAGACCAAGGATGGTGTCAGACACCTCTTGGGCTCTTGCCATCACCTGGCTCTGTGGCTGTCCACTGCCTTCGTGATCTCCCGGGGACCAGCTAGCCAGTAGCTTGGCCCAGGCCTGTTCCCTTTTCCTTCCCAGCTGAGCCCCAGAAAGACCTCAGACCCTTTTTGCCAGGATGTAGAAAAACTCATTTTTTTTTCTTTATTTTTAAGCATGGAAATAACATACCTGTTTTTCCTTTGGAAATTCAGACCACTGCACATACACTGAAATTCCCCTCATAGCTTGCTTACTCACGTGGCAGGATGGGCTTGAGACTTGGCCCTTGTTGAACTATCTGGAGGGTTAATTCCTCCCTTGTTACAGCCACACGCTTTGGCATCTAAGTATGAACACAGTTTCTTCAGGATTTCCCTGTTTGCTGAGCACACCCAAGTGCTGCCCTCAGCATCCCTGTGCATACCTCTTGCCCCACACATCTGAGCATTTTTCTTGGGAACATACCAATTGCAGGGTCATAGGATGTGAAACTTTCAGTTTTAATAAATAATGCTGATTTGCCCTTCAAAATGTCTATGTTCATTTATTCTCCACCAGCGGCTTTTGAGAATGCCAGTTTCTCTGCATCCTCAGCAACACCTGATGTTATCAAACATTTTTACTTCTGCCGGCCCTGTGGGTGGAAGATGGTATCTTGTTTTGATTTGGTTCCTGATTTCTCACGAGGCTGGGTACCCATCTTTGTGTGTTATTGCCTCTTCTCATCCCTTCCTCCGTGCATTCTTTAATTCACTCCTTTAGTCATCTTTTCCTACTCTGATCATGTAGTTATTCTATATTATCTTCTGATAATTTTCTGTACTTTTTTTTTTTTTTTTTTTGAGACAGGGTCTCGCTTTTGTAGTTCAGGCTGGCTCTGCACTCACTATGTAGTCCAGGCAAGCCTCGAACTCAGCAATCCTCCTGTCTCTGCCTCCCGAGTGCTGGGATTACAGGCGTGAGCCACCACGCCCGGCTTCTGCACTATTTTTGGTAGAGCCCTAGGCGCTAGCTTCTCCCCTTTTTGCAGTACCAGGACCTTGCACTTGCAAGGAGGGCATGGCATCACTGAGCTAAATCCCTGGTGCCACCCTACCTCTCTGAAGTAAAGTTGTTAGAGGAGAGAGCTGGGAGATTCAGGGCACTGAAATCTAAAAAATAGCAGAAGTGGGTGACCAGCAGGCCTTACACCATCTGCCACTGCACTGGCCTCTCCTGCCTGTGGACCACTCCTGAGAGTCAAGCAAGGGGCCTCCTGACGCTGCCACACAGCTGACTGATCTGCCTGCCGCTGAGTCCCTCCATGTGCCTGTGTTCCTCAGGGACCTCAGTGTGCTGCCTGACTCCAAGCAAAACCTACATATGCGCATGTGATGGCCAAAGACGAAGACCTTAGAGCATGTACATAATTGGGTTCCTCTCAGGACCTCTGCCCCCCCCCACACACACCCACCTACACACTCAGGATACCGTGGCCACCCAAACATGATGAACCGGTCCCCAGGGCTCCAGACAGGAATGCCCACAGCTTGCGTGGTGACACCCAAAACGGCCACAAGCAGGTCATCCAAAAACAGCATTTCCTCAGTTTCTCTGAAGGGCAGCATTCTCGTGTAGTCGGTGGATGACGCTTTGTTTCTCCCAAACTGCCCCCACCACTCACAAGGAGCAGAGGTCCCTCCCTGCGTGCCTTTCTGCTCATGGGTATGCTGTATCTTAGTTTTCTTATGAAGTCGCACAGAGTTCTCACAGGGCTTTGATGTCTCAATGACATTTCTGAGAGCTGTTCCGCTTTGGGGTTTTGTCCTTCCTTTTTTGCTCTTTGTGGTGGAAGTGGTAGAGCTTCTTTCCCCTGAAGCCTCTTAAGCCAACTCAGCTTTGTGAGGGAGTCAGATTATCTGCCAACCAACCCCACTTTTACCAACAAACCCCACTGTCTCCGACAAACCCCACTGTCGCCAACATGTGTGACTATGTCTGCTTTCCCAATCTGAACCTCAGATAAGTGCCATTGTAAATATCAGGCCAGGCAGCAGCCAAGCTGGCCTATTACTGGAGTGGGGAAAAGGAAAGAGGAGAGGAAAGGGAGGAAAAACAGGAGAGTATGGAAGGAAAAAGTGGCTATTTTCATTCTGATTTTTTTTTAAAGGACAAGATTCTCATTGAGAAAATGTTTCCTGAGTTAGGACAATAAACCATACTACCACAAAGAAAATATTCCTTAGAATGAATAACATGGCTTTTATTTTTGGTAATACAGAAGACTAGATATCCAGTGAAAGCCACCCAGTGAGAAGTAAAATTTAGGATCACATACTTTTAACATTTTTAGCACCCTAAACTGGACTGTTGGGATGGAAAAGAAGATTCTGTCCACTGATAATAAAGTACAAGTCCACACAGGCTGATTGGCTACCAGCCTTTACTGGCCAGGAGTCATATGCTAGAGAGAAGAGATGCAAACAGGAGGCCTATAAGATCCAGGAGGGTGACCTGGAAACACCTACACAAAGCCTCATGGGATTGAACTGAGCTGTATGAGAGAGTGCAAAAGGAGATACTCTCCTTTCGCTTTTGGGTCCAATGAAGTGGGTAGAGGCCAGGGCTTCACAAACATCTGAGCCCAAGTTGGCCACGTGTGTTTGAGGCTAGAGTTTACACCACCTGTGTTATCTTCCTTTTCTTTCAATAATTGTAAGTCACATGTTTGGTTGAAGTGCTCCAAACAGATCTTACTTAGGCAGTGGATATGTTCCATAACCTAATAGCCTAATGTGCAAGTGTAAATTTACTAAAGCTCACACAATACACAATATACTTAAAGTGAATGAATTTTGTGGTCTATAAATTGTACCTCAGTGGAGCTGTTAAGGAGAAAGAAAAAAAAACACACCACCTACCCACTCTTCTCAACAAAGACTTTTGTTAATGTTTTGGCACATTGCTCTGTACTCTTATTACCTTACAGGGATTTTTGTGGTGAGGTGGGATATTACTGGGGCTTGAACCAAGGGCCTCACACATAGCAAGCAAACACTTTTTATTAAACATATCAAACTCTTGGTCTTAACATACTTTATCCCCTTTTTAATTTAAAATGGTAATGTTTTCCATTGTCATTATACTCATTTGTAAGCACATTTTCTTTTGTCTTGCGGTATTGGAGATCAAGCCTTGGGCCTTATGCATACTAAGCTAGCACTTGTGGAGCTACACTGCCAGCTACTAGCCCCATGTAAATGTGATTTTTTTAAGCTGGGTTTTTTTAAATATGCATTTTAAAAGTATATCTTGAATACTTCCTGACTGTAAAAATAGTTCAAAGCAACAGAATGGTACATGAAACAAAGTGAAAGTTTTCCCGTTAAAACTTCCCACATCCACATTATATTCCCACCTTTAATTCTCACTTCCCTTCCCACAGGTAACTCCAGTTAACAGTTTGTTAAACAGAACTTTTAAAATAGGTAATAATTTTTCATCAGATGGGAAAAATCGTGCTCAATTTTTCCCCTACTTGGGGATATTTTGAGTGTTTAAACATAAACTTTTTGGGGTATTTGAAGCATACGTGGTAGTTCATTGCATTGGAGAGAGCTTAAGTAGACTGTAGACGATCCTTTTGTTACCCAGGTGACTTCAGAGTCATCAAGAAGAGGAACTGAATGAGCCTTCAAATTTGGGGTAACTTTCAAGAAAGAGGAGGGACCTAACATATATGAGGACCTTCTGTGCCCAAGATTCAATGGTGAATGCTTGACTTATCCCTTTTCATTTACTGCACCAAATACTGCAAGAGAAGGGACATTCTTCCCATTTCATAGAAAGAAAACCAGGATTCAAGGGGCCATGTTCCCAGCCCAGGATCATACACTAAGTAGAGTCAGACATGGAAATGGGCAGATTGGTGATGCTATTACAGAAAGGTGTTATAGAGAGTTTCTTTTCATCGCTTAATTACTTAATTTAGATGAATACCATCACCACTGAAACTGCCTTTGGTCCATGTGAGCACTGAAACATTCCTGGCTGTTGTTTTGTTGTCATTGTTGCCACTTACCTGCTGGGGATCAAACTCAGAGTTTTGTGCGTGCTAGGCAAACATTCTATTACTAAGCTCCATCCCAGCCCCAACTAATAGGTTATTTTTAAGCTACAGTTTGAGGACCTTTAATCCATTAAACATTGGCTTAGTAGTTTCTGTTCTCTGGATTGGTCTTAACAAAAAGTTCTTTGAGGGAGTGTGCATTATTCCCATTTTTCAGATGAGGAATCTGAGGCCCAGAGAGCTAAAGAAACTTCCCAGCAAAACTGGCTGAAAAGGGACACAGATCCATTTCCATGTGACTTGAAGCCCAGGCACTGACCCCTGGATTCTGTTTCCCAGCACAAGAGACAGCTGTAGAATTCTTGTAAAGCTGACTAGTCAGGCTGGGCTTCATCCTGCTTTGTTCCATTTTCCCAGATAACAGTGACCTGATCGCGTGCACGGTAATCACCAAGGATGGTGGCATGGTCCAGCGATTCCTGGCTGTTGATATTTACCAGATGAGTCTGGTGGAGCCTGATGTGTCCCGGCTGGGCTGGGGAGTGGTCAAGTTTGCAGGCCTTCTCCAGGTAAGATGCCAAGCTCCCTGGACCCTTTTCTCCATCAGTGCTGCAAACACACACACCAACTTAGCATCTTTATAATCAATCCATTTCTATTTTGTTAACTTTTATCTTTATTAGTACATGTTTGTGATTCATAATGATTACATTCATCACCAGGAGTGGTACATATATTTAACACATCTTAATGCTTTTGTATCCCCTTTCCCTACTTCCCCTCTACCTCCTTTTTTAATAATACAGAGAATATATATATAAGTTACCATTGAGAAAGGCCTAACCTTAGCTGGGCACAGTGGGACATGCTTGTAATACCAGGTCTCACAAGGTTGAAGCAGGAAGATTGCAAGTTTGAGGCCAGCCTGGACAACTTAGTGAGACCCTCTCTCAAGAAAGGGGTGTAGGCTGGATATATGGTAGAGTTTGTCTAGGGTATACACGGCCCTAGATTCAACTCCCAACACTGAAAAAGGTCCACTTTCACCCAAATCTTCAATCCTAACACCTTCCTTCCTCTGCACAAAATAATCTCCAAGGCTGAGGGAAGAGGGTTGCCACAAGTTTAAGACCACCTGGGCTACATAGGGAGTACAAGACAGCCTGAATTACATAGCAGGACTCTGGGAAGAGACAGAGGAAAGAACCTCCTTACCCAAGCTGATCCTTCTCTATTTCTCTGCCAAATATGTATATAAATATAACTACATGCACTGTTTTTTAAATTGTATACAATCAGCTCTCCATATCTACAGCTTCCATATCTGCAGTCAACTAACTATAAAACAAAATCTTTGAAATAAAATTGCGTCTGTATGTAGACTTTTTTCCCTCATCATTATTCTCTAAGCAATATTTACGTCATATTTTTATTGTATTAGGCAGTACACATTGGGGGCAAAGTAGTGCAGACCAGTAATTCCAGTTACACAAGGGGCTGAAGCAGAAGGATCTTGAATCCAAGGTCAGCCTGGGTAACTTGGTGATATATACTCTGTATCAAAATTAAAAAGGGCTGGGAATATAGCTCACTGTTCCTTGAGTTCAATCTCCAATACTTCAATAAAATGAAATAAAAGATACTATAAGTAATCTAGAAACAATTTAAAGTTTAAAATAGTGTTACATAGATTATATGTAAATACCATGCCATTTTATATAAAGGACTTGGACATGTGCAAATTTTGGTTTCCTTGGGGAGTTCATCGAACAATTTTCCTTGTATACCAAGGGATATGTGTACATGGATTTGAGAGTGTGTGTGCATATTTTATGGTATCACACTATGCTAAGCTTGGCTGTTTTTCACTCCATACACTTTCCTGGATAGCTAGCCATATTGCCACATGCCAACCTGCTGGTATTCTTTTTTAACTGCTGTATGACTATACCAAAGCATGTTTGGCCAGAGCCCTGTTGACTGTTCCCAACTTTCTATCTTTCCAAACAATGCTGCTGCAAGTGGAATTGTTCATACTTCCTTATACATTTCGACAGGATTTCCCTAGGCAGGGAAACCAAGGAATTGGGATGTTTCTATTTTAAGTGTTAACAAATACTGCCAGCTTACTCTCTGTAATGATTTATGAGAATTCCCTTCTCCTCATCCCCTTGCCAGTAAAGAAAGGCACTGAATTGCCAAACACTAGGTTGGAATTTGAAGTCTTCTTATATTTATCAAATGATGTGTGACAAATTCCAACTAGGTAGTGGTTCCACCTCACACCTCTACCATGTGCCTGGTCCCTGAATTTTTCGGCAAGCATATCCTATCCTGGGACCTGCCCTGCTTCAAAGCAGTCTGTCTGTTGGTTGCTGTGCATTTCTGGTTTCTGGATAGAACCTACCCAGGCTGATCTGCCTCTGCCTTGAGACCACATGACCTGCTGTCTGTGACCTGCTATGAGAACCATTCATATATCTGAAGAAACTAAATCAGCATCTTCCCCACTCGCTTCCTTTTCAGGATCTTCCTATTTAAAGACATCTTTTACAGAGGACAATGAAAGAAACAGTTGTAGAGAGTTCTTTCACTTAAAGAAACATTGTCCATTAGGAGACCTATACTTTTTATTTGTCTAGGCTTATAATTAATTTCCTTTAGAATTTAGTGTCAGAAAAGTGTTTTTCTCCCTCAGAGGATTAATAGGTATCCTCCATCAGACAGTAAAAGCCACATAAACCTTCTCTCTCTCTCTCTCTCTCTCTCTCTCTCTCTCTCTTTTGGTCATATTCCAATAGCCACTATTTTTCAGTTGTTACTGTACACTGGATTTCTGCTATAAATGCCCAATACTTAAACTAGTCCTCATGACCCCATTCTGATGCCGACATTATTTCCAGAGAACCTGTGCCAAAGGTCACACCTAAGAACTGTCACCTTCCTCCTTCCTAAGCCTTCTCCAACATTTTCTTCACCTCTAGTAGCTGTTCTGACCTTTGCATCTATCTCCTGTCTAGTGCTTTTATCTCACATCATGCTGACCCTTCATGGGAGCTAGATTGTCTCTGCGGAATCCATCCTGAGATTTGTTATTAGACTTGGTATGGGTCAGTCTCTTCTCCACCTTTCACACGAAGCTTTCTTAAAATCTCTTTCTTCTTTTTCCCTTTCTCAGAACTATTGTTTTCCTTTGGGGGCCAAAAGTTCCTCAAAGACACAAAAGGATGCCAGCAGTGCCTTAGTCTTAAGAAAAACAAGTAAATGATTGTATTGAGATATCCTAGATGATGATAGAAATTTTGGTTCTTCATCTCTGGTTTTTTAGTAGTAAGAAGTTAAAGTTTACCTGTTGAGTTTCCAGTGGTCCCTTGAAAAAGCTGTGTACCCTTTATTCATTGGGCACCCCAAGTCCTCATGGAAATGGGTACCAGCCACCGTAACCAGCCCTGACTCCTTTCGAGCCTCTGTACTTCGCACCCCATCTTTGCCTGCTGGACCTGGGTAGTCAGTGCTCCTCCCCGACTGCCAGATGTCCTAGATGAAACCCAGATGTCACACAGCCCCTGAGCATCTGCCCCCTCCCAAGCTTGACGAGCACCTTGTCTTTGTCTCTTCTCTGTGCAGGACATGCAGGTGACTGGTGTGGAGGATGACAGCCGTGCCCTGAACATCACCATCCACAAACCTGCATCTAGCCCCCATTCCAAGCCCTTCCCCATTCTCCAGGCCACCTTCGTCTTCTCAGACCACATCCGCTGCATCATCGCCAAGCAGCGTCTGGCCAAGGGCCGCATCCAGGCAAGGCGCATGAAGATGCAGAGGATAGCCGGTGAGTGGCCAGCGTGGGCAGGTGCCCCCGGGCCTTCGGGGCAGGAGAAGCCCCTTGGCTCCTCTGGCAGATACATGTGGCTTAGGAATCACTGTACTTTGTGCACGAATGGAGAACTGGCTGGGAGCTTCCCCAAGTGTTCAGTTTCTAGTTTCTAGGGCCACTTGGAAGAGAAGTAAAGTCCTCCACAGCAGACAAGCATCTGCAGAGTGGGACAGCCATTCTCACCCCTCCACAGTGAAATTCCCAAGTTCTGTGTCAGAGACTTTTACATGAAGTTACATACATGTTACAGAGTGCATGTAACAGAGCTACAGACCGCCTTGACATTCCTCTTCTACTTTGATTCTGAAACAGTGCTAGGGTTTGTAGGCCTCTTCTGCCCATTGTGGAGAGGATGAATTGGGCTGAGTGACTTGCCAGAGTTGTACAGAGAACAGAACTCACTCTGTAGCCCAACCCTCTCTTCTCCCCTCCCAGCTTTTCAGAGGGGTGTCTCTGCTGGGTAAAGGACAGTGACCCAACATTGAATTCAAAAGTCATTTTACAGGCCAGAGATTTAGCATAGTAGTTCTGCTGCCTGCCTAGCAAGTGCAAGGTCCTTGGTTCAATCCTGGTAACCACATACAGTGATATGGTATTGGGCATGGTGACTCACACCCACCAGCAATCAGTACCACATCCCACAATGCTGGGCATGGTGGATCATGCCTGTAATCCCAGCACTTGGGAGGCAGAGACAGGAGGATTACTGAGTTCCAGGCTTTCCTGGGCTACAGAGTAAGCTCAGGGCCAGACTGAACTACAAAGGGAGACCCTATCTCCAAAAAAAAAAGTCGTTTTACACAGTCAGTACATGTACATAACTGAGTTCTGTATGTCATCCCCTTCTGCACCCCTTCATTTCCCAGGACTTGTGATGAATTTTCAAAGAAGCCTTTCTGCTTAATGCACAGAGATGAGGACCCTAAGTTCATCTTACCGGGCAGAGTGAAAGCCGAGGCATTGTGTATATGTGTGTGTGAGGGACATTATATCCTGTCATCTCAAAAAGTATAAGCGGCCTTTTCCAGGATACACTGTGACTTCAATTCAGCACCAAAGGTTATTCTGCTTCAGCTGCAGAGAGGATTTCTAGCCCACAAGGCGAGGCAGGGCGCTCTCTCATGGATAACCTAAAAATAAGCACTGGAAGGGAGGGCTGTGTGGACATTTCTGATGCAGTGATTTACTGTGCACGCCTCAGTGATTTGCACCAGCCTGCATCCCATGTAGTCCCCCCATCTGATTTCTCATTTAGCTGAAACTTGGCCTGCAAAATCATTACAGAAGCATTTTGTAATGTGCAAAGTGACTTAAATCATTCAGCCCTTTCTTTTAAGATTTATTTTCAGAGTTTTTTTTTTTTTAATGTAAAGTAGTTTCTCATCACTGGCACGAAGGCCAAATATTTCATTTGGAAATTGAGAATTATGCTGTAAAGTGCCTGTTAGAACTAACGCCTTGGGTATTTCTTAAATTGATTTTAAAAAGCCCCTCTGAACTAATATATCACGAGATTGTTTATGGAAAGGATGGCAGCTGTGACAGAGCCACACTCACAAACATACATGTTTGCCATGTGTATATTCTTCCTTTCACATAGTTGACCCTCCATATTTGTGGGTCCCACATCCATGGATTCAACGAAGCAGGGTTTAAAAATATTAAGGGGGAAAATGTGTCTATACTGAACACGCACAGATTCATTCCCTTGTCATTATTCCCTAATAATCTGGTATAACAACCATTTACATAGCATTTACATCATATTGAGTATAAGTCACCTAAGATGATTTGAAATGTGTGGGAGAACCTTCACAGGTTATATATGTAAATACCAGGGCATTTTATATACAGAATTTAGGCAACTTCAGATTTCAATGTCCTTGAGAGGTTCTACAATCAATCCCTATGGATATGAGGATCACTTACATATATTTATATAAAGTTTCAGGGGAGAATTATGGCTACTACTTTGGGGTCTTCACACCATTAGAAGCTAAGCCATTGGCAAGTCTTCTACAGATGGAATTCAAGGTTCCGTGGTGTGAATTGACTCAGCGTCCATTCTGCTGAAGAACCACTGCTTGGTATCAGCCTTGGCCTGAAGCCCTCACTAGACACAAGGCTGTGTTTCATGTCCTGAGCCTCCGTGGGTTCTTCAGTGTTCTGCTGGTCTCCCCGGAGCAAGGCTAGCTGCTTGGCATCTCCCATGTCCCATGAATGGCTGGGCTACAGCCCCCAAGTCTTGTTCCCTGCCTGTCCCCATCCCACATGCTGAGAATAAACTGGGCTATTGTTTTGACTGTAGCACTTCTGGACCTCCCAATCCAGCCAGCAACGGAAGTCCTGGGATTTGGACTTGGCACCTCCACTTCCACCCAGCACCTGCCTTTCCGCTTCTATGATCAGGGCCGCCGAGGGAGCAGTGACCCCACAGTGCAGCGCTCTGTGTTTGCGTCTGTGGACAAGGTGCCAGGTAGGCCCTCCCTGCTGGGGATCTTGGGAGCCCTCTCTCTTTTGGGCCTGTGTACATTGCCCATTCTCTCAGAGAAATCCCAGCAGCTTGAAGTGCTAGCTTCTTAGAATATATCAAAGCACAGTACAAATTAAACACAAACCCCAGAATCAAATCTTGGTTCTCCCTTTGGTGTTTTGCCTGTTCGGTTTGGTTTTCCAGAGATTTTGGGGGTATGTGAGAAACTTCTTAAAATTAAGATGAAGAAGTTTCTTGGAAATAATTAGATTTCTTCGTAATGAGGTTATGGGAGAGTAATTTCCTCTATCATGCAGGATGACTAGAAGGAAATACTGTATGGTTCCTGGTACAGTCCCTGCAGAAGCAAGCTGTGTGAAGTAGGCCCACTGCCCACCGGCTGTCCCTTCCTTCCATTCTGTTTTTCTCTAAAGCTGTCTCAGGCCTCTTCCTGCACTCCCCCAAAGGGGAGACTCGAGTGGAAAGTTCACTGTCATTTTGGCAGACCAGAAAGAACTGCTTCTTCAGAAGAACCACCCTGCTTCCTATTCCAACACACGGGCCTTAAGTACATCCATACGCATGAGACCCCTTGGTCCCTCAAAAGAGAGACCTTTCTTCCAATACAAAAAGCAGAAAACCAGCCAAACTCTTCCTTATCACAACTCCTCTGTGTGTAGGTTTCAAACTTGAGTTGCGGGTGAAGTGTTCTCCAAAGCCATTGTTGATTTAAAAAGAGAGTGTAGCCATAAGAACCTACCCCAAATCCAGGTCCTTTGTTCCTCCGTGACTTATTCTACTGTCATCCTTTGATTCGATTAATCCATCTTATATGTACTGAAGGCATATGACTTCTTTTTAAATCCAAACAAGACATGCTAAAATGAAAAAGTTTACTTTGCTCCAGAAGTAAACACTACTAATAACTTCTTACGTACCTACCCAGAAGTCTTTGGGTGTCATGTGTATTTTTGCATATGTGTTTTACATGGAGGTATACTGCAGCATGTACATAGTTCTGAACCTCAACTGTGCATTGCCACATCAGTGTTACATGGTGGCACAAAGTGCCAACTTCATTTCTCATTAACTGTTGCGTGTGGTGTTCCACCTTACAGAGAAACCAAAACATTTTATAGCAATGAACATTTGGGTCATTTCTGTGTTTTTCTCTCATGATGTCACAATCAGTATCCTTCCTTTAGGTGTTGTTATAATTGTGCCATCTGGCTTGTCTGTGGAATAAATTCCAGGCAGATGATCTGCCAACTCAAAAAGGAAAGTTTTACTACACACACACACACACACATTCATCCCAACATGAACTTTGGGGAACAAAATACCCCATTTACTGTGCCATTCATAGCCTGTCAGAGTTGTCATTTGGAAGAGACTGATCCCAGGTCACACCATTGCTGGCAACCTCACCTCTGCCTCCAGCCAGGGCCGTGATGTCCAGATCCAGGGCAAGAGGGCTTTCTGCTCATAACTTCTCTAGGTTGCTTTGTGCTTTGTGTTGTATGGCAGTGCTTGCTTGGTAAATATAAATAATGGCTGTGAGTTCTGGTTAACTAAACAGTCCTGGAAAGAAATTCCTTTTGGGTCATTGAGCCTCTTTCAGTTCCTGAACTTAATGTTGAAGGAGAAAAGTCCACACCTGTTTCCATTCTGATCCTTTTGGGAACAAGATGAGTATAGACAAACAGAGCCGAGTGTCATGTTCTTCAGTGTTCACACGATCATTCTCTGTTGGTGAAATGTGTTGCAATGATGGTGATCAATTTTTCCCTCTTCCATCTGCCTGGACCACCATGGAAGTGTGAGATCTTCAGGCCAGGCGGTTGGCGCAGCTGGGATGCCCAGCATCCCATTAGTGGCCACAGGACTGGGGAATAGGTGGTGGGCCCAGTTGGGACTACAGCAAGTCACACACATTGCTAAGGTAACTGTCAAAACCCTTGGCTGGGCTTCTCCTGGACTCTCAATGGAAGCTCCATTGAAGCATGGAGAATAGGGTAGAGACATTCTCTTTTGTGTGCCCTCCTGCTGTGCATTATAGGGCAGTGGCTTAAAGAGCACTCAGAAATGCCAGTGGAAGTTGGGGTGGGGAGTGTTTGGAAAGGAGGCCAACGACCCTTCCCCCCTTAGTAATCAGGGCCCTACAGTAGTAGCCATTCCGAATTCTCTCCTCTCCCTGCCTGTCCCCCTCCAGAACTCCTCTCTTCCTCCACTCCCAGATCCCTCCCAAGATCATAACGACAGCATCTTTAGGATCCCTGGCTCCCAGTCTTGTCCTCTGCCTTCTATTTAGCCAACTGGATCTTTCCAAGCCATAAATTAGGTTGTGTCCTAACCTTCCCTCTAGCCGGTGGCTTCCCGTTGCACTTACAATAAAACTCCCATCTTGCCCCTCTGGTCTTTGTGGTCACTGTGAGCTGTGGCCCAACCAGCTTCTCTTAATTCCCTGACCTAGTTCCCCACATTCACCCAACTCTTCCCTGGCCAGCTGCCCTGCTCCTCTGTATCAGTGCTCCTTATAGTGGGGGGCTCAGGACTCTTCCACCCTGAAGCACAGCACTGAGGAGCCCGCAGAGGCTTTGTTACATGGATTATCACTGCCGATATACAGGGCACTAGAAATTAAAGCTAAGGAATCCTTTTAATAATGCTCTGGTAAATCTACCATATATAAACATAAGTGGCATGGTTTTATGTGAGCAATAACTAGTCTCCAAAACAGAAGTGATGATTCTACATTTATGCAGATCTTTAATTCTGGGTTAAGAGAAAGCAGCAGATTGTCCTGCCTCTGCTTTCCATCTGTTGTAACAGCACACGTTATGGGGCCTTTGGAAAACACCTCATTGCATTGCCTCAGAAGATGAATAGAAAAGGAAAATTGTATCTTACTGATTTTTTGAAAGAGAAAGCAGCAGATTGTCCTGCCTCTGCTTTCCATCTGTTGTAACAGCACACGTTATGGGGCCTCTGGAAAACACCTCATTGCATTGCCTCGGAAGATGAATAGAAAAGGAAAATTGTATCTTACTGATTTTTTGAGGAAAATGAGGATTTCCAGAGATTCCCACTGCCCTGGATCATGGAGCCCTTTCCAGGGCCTTTGCATTGGACACTCTTGTTTAGATCCCACTCATTGCTCAAGCCCAGCCCATATGCTTCCTTCTCCAAGAGGCCTTTCCTTGTGGACCCTTCTGGGCAAAGTTATGCTTCTGTCTATCACGTTAGCCTATTTTATTTTCTCCACGGCACCACATGACCCAGCTGACGTGTTTGTGTGCCTGACCCCCACCTTTCTTCCCCATGGCACAAGTCACTTGTATGGGACCATAGTCATCCCATTCACTGCTGTCTCTTAGCACCTAGCACTGTGGCTTCCTTGAGTGTTTGTTGAATGAATAATAACCCTGTAGTTGTTCCTTCAAAGGCCATCTTTTTGGCCAAATACCAGAAAAACAAGAAAGTTCCCTCTGGGATCATAGACATTTGGTGGTTTAGTGTGTGACTCTTTGACAAGATAACACAAGAGGACTGAAACCCTAGAAGATCTCAAGAATATTCCTGTCACCAAAATAACCGAGCTGTTAGCGTGGGACAGGTACACCTGGCCATAGTTTGAGCTGGTACCACATCTACTGAATTTCACCACTCTCACCTTGAATAAGATAAAACTTAGTAGAATGGGGCTAAAGGGGAGGCAAGGGAGTGGTCAGTGGCCAGCAGATCCTGGCCAATTGGGCCAGGGACCTGAGGACACTGAGCACAACCCTTCCCACCTTCTCGAATGATGTATGCTAGCCATGACCACACTGTTACAAAAGCCCAGGCTCTATGGGAGTGTTGCTTTTCCCTGGGGAATAATTCACAAGGGAGAACACCATGCTGGCCACATGCCTCAGTGTGGCTGCTAGCACAGGTTGATTATTAGGACACATCTTCCACATTTTATCTGCCACAGGTGATTGTCCTACAGTAGCTTATCTCCCCTTTAGAAACTATACATGATTATGTTTGATGGAAATATACCTTTCACTTCCTTGGAGGAGAGTATAATCAGAGCTCATTGTGGCTTGCCACTCTGGTGCGTTTTTCTTCTGCCACTTGGCTTAGTAAGAAATCACAAATCCTATTTATGAGCTGGTTTTATGTTTATGGCGCTTGTCCCTCTGTGTTGGGCTCCACAGGGGAGCAGCTTGTTTGTGCACCATCTAGCAGGGAGGGCTCAGTCATGGCTGGCAAGTGGGATGAGTAAGGACTTGCCCGCCTAGACTCTGGTCTGTGGTTAGTGCCCTCAGCCCGTGGTCAGAGCTGCCTTCAAGGACCTGCCATATGGTGGGCAGCTCTCAAGGCCACTCTTCCCCCAACTCTAGGCCCTCTAGGTGGTCCATCCCTAGGGCTGTGGCTGCTTGGAGGTGCTCACCTGGGGTAAGATGGTGTGGGGTGAGCTGATAGATCACAGCCCAAGGCTGTGCCCAGGCAGGTGACATTTGCAAGCTGTCCCACCTCTATTAGCTGGGGTTCTCTCACTGCTCTCTAACCTGCTTAAACCCTTCTCAGGCTGGGCTGGGATGTAACTCAGTGGTAAAGCATGAGGCGCCCAGTTCCATCCTTACCACTGTAAAAAGGGAAACATCCCTCCAGTGCCTCCTTCCCCAACCCTGCTGTGTGCCCATGTCCCATGCCATCCACCTCCCCCTTTCCTAGCTCCTCTGCCCACCTAGTGCTCAAGATGCCACCTACACTGACTTTCTGTCTGGGCCTCACTAGGGCAGAGTACACCCCATTTCAGGGTGTACTCTCCGCAACCCCCCCCCCATTTGCCTCAGCCAGGATCACACTCTGATGCATCCTGGGGCTTCCCCAAGTCCCTGGCCCACCCTATCCCCTCTCTGCAAAGCAGCTAGTGTTTGCTTTTTAATTGAGATGTTCACAGAACCTAAAGCTAACCATTTGAACGCTTTAGTGACATTCTGTACAGCCATAATATGCCATCACCGCCTCTGCTCATTCTAGAACTTTTCCCCAGCATAAAACCCCATTGCCATTAGCAGTCATTCCCCATTCACTCCTCTCCCCTGCCCCTGGCAATCATTAATCTGTCCCTGGATATTATATACAAATCCTACAGTGTATGGCCTTTTGTGCCAGGCTTCCTTCACTCTGCAGAATGTTTTCAAGGTCTATTCATGCTGAAACACATCTCCAAATTTCCTCCCTTTTTATGGTTGAATAATACTCACTGTATGGACAGAGCACAATCTGTTTATTTAGCCCTCCCTTACTGGCAGGGTTTTTCCACCTCTGGCCTGTTGTGGAGAGTGCAGCTGTGAACATTCATGCACAGGTCTTTGTTTGGGCACCTGTGTGTGACTCTTTGGGTGTATACTTCAGAGTAAAAGCTAGACCAAATGACAATTTGACATTCTGAGGGACCGCTACGTTGTTTTCTGGGACTTCACAGCATTTATTGTAGCCAGAAATACTCATTAGTTTTCCTGTTTGCCATCACTGCCCCGCGCTGTAATGGAAGGCGCTTGGGAGGTACCCTCATGTGGCCCGCCCTCGACAGCTCAGATATGGAGTAGCAGGTGCCTGGTGGACGGGAGCTTGGGCAGAAGGGTAGGGCTGGCTGAATCGCTGCCTCTGGTCTTCCCAGAAGACTGTAAATGCCCATGTCTTGGTGTTTCTGGCCTACTCAGGTCTGGATCCTGGCACTGATTGGTGGTGGTACAGGGTGCCAGCCGGGGAGTTGTACTTCATGCCATTAGCACCATGCTCTGCTTTACTGGCTTCTTCCCAGCTTCCTGTCAGGCCAGGGAGCTGTCTATCCATTTGAGGCAAAGGTTTAGATCCCTTGCACGTGTATTTGAGAGATGCTATGCTTTTCATGGGCATTATCTTCATCAAGGGCTAACAAATAGGATTTAACAGCTGACTGACCTCAGCTAGTATCTGAGGGGGACTTTGAACGACAGCATGCTGAGAGCCTGCTGAGCTGACCCCAAACCTCACAGTTATCCAGAAAGAAAAAAATAAAAGTGAATATTTAATCCATAGGCACCAGACTACTGACTTTCCCTCGCCTGGGAATAATGCACAGGGTGCTAATGTCATCTCATGGTGGTGTTTCCCAGAAACGAAATTTTTAGGCCTGATGATATTTTTCTTGTTTCTGATTATAAAACTAGAGCCAGTTCTCTCCTTCCAGCTCCCCAAGGCAAAAATACTCTTTCTGGAGTCACACAGGAAGGAGGCCTGCTACCCTCCAGCTTGCCCACCCCCACCTTCTCCAGCCTTCAGCTGTACAGAGACTGAGGCCCTGCCTTACAGAAATTCGATTCCCACCCTGAAGCTTTAAAGCAAAATTTATTGAGCTGCTAAGCACTTTATGCTAGTTCTCACTTGATCTCCCCAACAACCCTCACATTCTTCCTTTCTGCATGTGAGGAAGTGACCTGCCCAAGGTCACAAACAGCCTCCATGCTGAGTCAGCCCCTCTTGCTCCTTGTGAATTGCCCTGTTCTCTTTTTATGAAGACCTGACCACAGCTGCCTGAGGCCTCATCAGCATCAGCAGAACCACATTGTCAACTACAACTAGAAAGTGGGTTCAGGGCAGAAACAGTCATGTCTGTTGCTAGAAGTATGGGGATAGTTTGAAAGAATCAACTGTGCTGACACTTGAAATGTATGAATTCTCTCCCCTGACTGCTCTGAAAGCCTGCATCCCCGTTCTACTGTACAAGCTCAGTCCAAAATGTCAAAGCTCATGCAGAGCCAGCCAAGACCCGTCCCTCCAGTTCTTGTGTAAACCCTATTTGCTTCAAGGCTGCCGTCAGATCGTGACTGACCTTCATGTGTAGCTCTGCACCTGTCTCAAAGGATATTCTTTTTCTTTTTATTCCTTGGAGGTTAACAGAGATTAAAAAAAAATAAGAATAGCTCCTAAGAGGGCTTCCAAATGGAAGATAGACCCTTTTTAGAGAATACTTCCATGGGTTGGCTCTGACCTAGACAGTGCCCCCCCCCCCCACCGTCCCTGTCTTCTGCACCCGCGTTAGCCCCACATCCTTGTGTCAGGGGCAACAGTTGCAAGGCAGCAATTTACAATGATTCCTCTTCCCAATATCATGGCTTTTGGACAAGGCTGGTGGGGCACAGTCATGGTAGAGGCCCCACCTCGCACAAGTCCATCCTTGGCTTGTCCTGAACAAAAAGCAGAAACGGCACTTCAGCACCCTGCCTCAGCAAAAGCAGCCAGCACTGAGCTCCTTTCAGAGCTTGTCGGAACTAACTCTTAAGAGATAGATCAGCCTTCTAGAGTCAGGTCAGGGATGAGTCAGCCTTGAGCTGAGCTACGGGGTCCCCTACCTGCCAGGCCTCTTTTCAAGGTTCCCAGGGCAGCCATGAAGAGAAAACCTCAGGAGCTTGAGATCATGGGGCACACAGCCTGGAGGGAACCACATCCTGCAATCAGGCCCGAAGGATTTCCTCAGTTAGAGGCTCAGGTTGCTTCCAAAGATACTTTCCCGGGAGGCACAGCAGCACTTACTGTCCGCAGAGTGCACCCTGTGCCATGTGGCAACATAGTCATTGTGCTTCCGGCAGCTTTCAGAGCAGGTGGAAGGTGAGAGGAGAGGAGCTCCCAAGAAGTGACTGTCGCTGCACTTCTTGAAGTCATTGCCTACCTCCGACCTGGGAAATGACCGTGCCCTCTGGCTATGACTGTGTGTCCGACAGCAGGGACCTCTGGCTATGGAGGCGATGTGTGGAGAGACATGCCAGGGTATGAGAGCAACCAAAACCCCATATACTGCCTGCATTTGACACTGGCTGCCTCTCAGAATGTAATGTAGTCTTTGGCAAGCCTGCTTTGGGGCAGCATTGCATGTCTGGCTGCACAGGATGGACAGCAGCACTGTGAGAACAGGTGGCCCAGCTGCATGCCTGTGTGCTGAATCCTAAACAGGCAGGCTAACTCCAAGGCATGGGCACAAGTCTCTGCATCTAAAGAAACAGTACATAAAACTATTCGGAGGAACTTCTAACCTTTTTCTTATTGATGTTTATATTTTTGCTTCTGAGTCATTTTTATTTTATCAACTACAAATTCTCATTAGCAGATTAGTGATATCAGATGCAGAGAATGAAAGGTTTATTGATAGAAGTAAACCTGGAAACAAAATCCTAGCCCTTGCTTCTCTAAATAAATTGATAAAAGTCCACCTTGATTTGGCTTTTGCTTTAGACTGTCTCTAACTAGCTCCAGAAACCCCAAGGTGTCCTCTGGACCAGGGCTCGGGAGCCACTTTACCACATTCCAAGAACAAACACCTCCCGTGAAGGCCCAGGAGAACAAAGTGCCAAGTAATTATGTTGAGTGTCAGGCAGCTGAAAGAAAAGTTAGTGAAGTTCCAAGAACTCATAAAAAAAAGGCAAAGCGGGCAACAGTCACAGCATGGTTGAGAGAGGCAGGAATCACTGAGTTCTCCACATGTCCTTTTCCTTTATGTCTCGAATGGCCACCTCAAACATGGCACTTCCTGGGCCCAGGCTAAGGGGACCACCTGGTAGGGAAGGTCTGGGGGAGAGAAGGAAACAAGCCTCATCTTTCAAAGGAACTTCTAAAATTTCAGAGAAGTCACATGACAAGGATAGTGACTAGGGTGCAGGAGCAGGAAAAGGAAGATTTATGGAGCCAGTGTTTTCTGAGGCTTTTTCTGAACCCCTGCATGCTCTGCTGGGCATACGAGAAGGCTTCAGGGCAAGAATGATGGGCTTCTTGGCACAGGGTTGGGGGTAGGGGGAACATGGCTGACATGGCTGCTAGAAAGCCAGGCAGGGTCAGATGGCAGAGGGTTGTGGGCCGGCGCAGGGTCAGTTTTATCCCAGACTCAGCTGAAGGTCACTGAGGGTTCTAAGGCAGCAGTGAAGAGTCAGACATGGGTGGCATGTCTGACCATTCTGATGGACTAGAGCTGGGAGAGGCAGTGAAGGAGGGCTGACAAGTCTCAGCCCTTACCTCATGCTCACTCCCTGTGCAGTAGGTGGCACTGCACCCACCCTGTGCATGAGAAAAAGTCTGTAGGAGACCCCCTTCCTCCACTGGGGTGTGCCTCTTCTGTGTACTTTTCTGGGTGTTCATGCACTATACATGTACTCCAGGATTGTATTGCTATTTATAAAACCTAACTGATCTCAGTTCTCATCCAACAATATATCTTAGAAGTTTTCTTCATATTAGTTATAAGACTACTTTCATTCATTTCTGATCGCTGCCCTTGGTCATCCAGGCAAATTGCTGTTTAGTCACTCACCCATTGATGGATATTTAAGTCACGGCAAATCTTTTGTCCTTTAACAAATATGTAGCGAGTGCCTCTCACTGTCCTTGCACAAGAGTTTTCCTAGGTAATTGACCGTGAAGTGAATCCAGAAGTAGCCGGCCTGTGGCATTAACAGGACTGGAGTCCAGTGATGCCTGTGAGTGCAGGGAGTGGGAAGTCACAGGGCTGTCTTAACTCAGGAAAGCAGAGCACCTCGGTCCCCTTCTGAAAGTTCTCTGTGCTATACCCAACGAGGATGTTATGATGATCCCAATGTGTAGCCTCACAGTCCTTGTTACTTGCTGATATTTTTCTGTCCAGGCCTCTGGGGAGCTGGGGTGATGGGAAATGTCCCTCCAAACTCATGGGGGTCTCTAGGACTGGCCACACATGGCCTGCTCATCATCCAGAGAGAGCCTCAGAGCTCGGCATGGTGGAGCCATGGTGGGTTCTGTCCTCTTCCTAGCTCTGGTCCTGAGGTAACAGCACTGTGTCGTCTTTTTTTCTTCTAGAGCCACATCCACGGCTGGAACTCACAAGCCTTCCTTTGCAGCTTCCAGCCCTGACGTTCTATACCACAGTGCTTTTCATCAAAAATACACCCAGCAGTGTTTGTTTTTTCTTTTTTTTTTTTTTTTTTTTTTTTTTTGAGACAGCGTCTCGCTTTGTAGTTTGGGCTGACTCTGAGCTCACTATGTAGCCTAGGCAAGCTTCGAACTCAGCAATCCTCCTGCCTCTGCCTCCCAAGTGCTGGGATTACAGGCGTGAGCCACCATGTCTGGCACTGTGGTATGCGGTATTGATTGTTGGTGGGCGTAAGTCTCCACGCCCAGCATTGTATGTGGTTTCTGGGGATCGAACTCAGGACCTTGCGCTTGCGAGGCAGGTGCTGGAACCACTGAGCTAACCCTCCGGCCCACCCAGCAGTGGTTTTTAAAAAACATTCCCAAAGGGCCAGAATCCACTATTACTCCAGCATGAGGGGGATGGCTATTTTGTTAGCATCTCTTCACACTTAAACAGCCTCTTTCCTTCAGCTTCAGAGTAATCAAGAAAATATATCCCAAAGCCTATAGACAGGTTCTTGTAAAGTGTTTTACTCTCTGTGGTGCCCTGCTGTGAGCTCAAATGGTTGAAAGCCACCTTCTCAGATCCTGTGTCTAATGTGAGACATTCAGAGTGCGGTTTGGGGAGTAGATTCTTCAGCTGTGTGAAACACGCAATCTGGACTGTGATTTGCTGGAATTCTCCCCAAAATATTTACTAGGGGGCGGCAACTCAGGTGCATGGCATATGTGGTATATACTTCCTCGCATCATAAGATAAAGACCCCGTTTATGCATGCCAGCTGCATGCTACATAAAATGAGGAGAAAAGTATATGAAATGTGGAGTTTCATTATTCCCACTTCATGGCCGGGCAGGCAGGACTCAGAAAGCACTGTCTTTTGCCAGAATCTCACCACTAGGGACCTCTGCTGTGCTTCTGCCAGCTTCCTGAGAATCCCCTCTTGCTGAGTTGAGAGCAGGCTCTGCAGAGCTTCTGAGGTGCAGCACCCTTTTCTTACGGCTTCCTGAGCACAGTTCAGGCCAGCAGTGAGACCTCAAATGCCGGCTTCCCTACCCACTCCAGCCTCCTAGATGCCAGCTGCCCTTGTAACCCTTGGGTATAGTCAAGGTGGCAGGAAGAGTTGGTGTTGATAGAACAAGCCTTCTGCAAACACCTTCACCACCCTTAGTAGCCTGGAAAATGTTCTGAAGTAGCTGACATTTACAAAATCCTGGATGTTTCTGGGGTGGGAGGAATGCTCTTTTTTTGTCCAGGTTTCTAGCCTGGAGCCCAGGGGAAGTGGGGGAGTGTCCATGACCTCAGAAGCGTATTCCATCCTGAAGTGGTGCGCACCGTGAAGCAGACCATGAGCTACTCCTGGGCCCTTCTCTATGCCCCCTTTATCCCACCCTAAGCAGAGAACAGATACAGAATCCCCTTGATCTGCTGTCCCCACAGAGGGCCCATGTGCTGGCCCAGGACGCGGCACACACAGGAAGCTGCCAGAGTGATAGTGCAGCACCTACTGTGTGCACATTACTCTTCTGCTGCAGTGCCGTGTCCCTGATAGGGGGCTGTCTCTGTGAGAAGGTTTAGGGGCCATGGACTACAAACAGGTCCCCTGCGCCCAGTTCACATTGTCACCTACTCACAGATGTTGTGTGCTGACAGGAAGTTCTGTAAAGCCCAACCGGGCGGAGCTTAGCTAGACCAGCACTTGCACGTGCTTCATACCATGTCAGGATCATGGCAGGGGGGTAGGCAGGTAGAGTCCAGATCATGAGCTTGTTAGTGGCAACCAGCACACCCAGCTTTCTGTCCCTGGCTGCTCTGGTCAGCTCCCCAGGGTACTCATGAGCCTATAGGTGGTGCCCTCAGTTCTGCCAGCCATAGCACAGGTGGGTTTGGGTACAGCTTGCCTGTAAACAGCACTGTCCCACTCCCCACGCAGCACTTTGAGGCTGGCAGAGTATTTTCTATCCGTGATCTCAGGAATCCCATGACGGGAGGCACACGCAAAGCTGACACTCAGAAAGCTCCCCCACCCCCCAGGAGAGGGCTGACATGAGCGAGCACTCAGCCCCAAGCTGAGTATCTGTACCGCCTGGTTCCCAGCAACCTAGGGAGGAAGGAACTGCTACTCTCCCCTTAGTAGATGAGAGGCTGAGGCTAAAGAGCTGCAGAAACTCGCCCAAAGTCACACAGCTGTAAGTGTAAACCCACACTCAGCCATCTGACCTCACATCCCGTCACCGTGTCCAGGAACCCTCCTCCAGACCAGGGACCTGAGGAAGTGCTTGACCTTGACCAGCAGAGCCACAGTTTGACCTTACTGGCAAGCCCTCCCATGTGGCTCCTGAGTGGGCCTGCCAGAGCCCACTGGCTGATCAGGTCTTAGGATGATGGCTGGTCCACTCTCCTCTCTCTCTTCTCTTTTTTACTTTTATTCCTGCTACTGGTACAGCTCAGAGGCCTGCCTGAAGGACAGAACTCCACCTCTATCAAGCCCACAGGAGGAGAGTTACCTCTAAGTTACTGATTTCAAACTGGCAATAGCTGGAGACCCACAAAGCATCTCCTGCCCTTGCCTTCAGCACTTTCTCAGCACACCTCAGCCACCTGTACAGAAACTGCTGCCAAATAGCCAGCTGTCTCGCAGCAGCAACAAAGCACACAGTCTAGCACCAACGTGTGAGTAGAGAGAGAGAGAGCTTCCTTGGGGCTGACGAGGCCTCTCAGCCTACCAGGGCCTTCAGATGAGCCCTTTCCTCCTCCCAGCAGCCACACTTGCCCTTTTTCCAGCTGTATGACTTCTGTTCCCATGGGACAGATACCAAGAGATCAGAAGGCCAGCTAGGACCCCAGAGCAAAGAGAAGCCACCCTCATGTCAGCCCAAGGCCACAGGCTGTCCTGTAGGGGCCCGGAAACCCCAGACATGGCTGTCTGAGACACATAGAGATGCCTGTCCCATCTTCTCCTGCTCGAGGCCTGGTGGAACCCTGAGGACAGCCCTGGATGTGCCGGTCTAGAGTTGCCTTGAGAGTTTTGACAAGGCTGTCCAGATCCCACCCAGTTAAGTCCCTGAGGAGAGGGGCTCTGCGGCCTTTGAGCTACCAGTCCTTCATATGTCTGTCCATCCCAAGAGCTAGATGACCTCCTGGAGTTGCTTTTAGATACTTTACAGAGAATCCCCTGCCCTGGGAACACCTGCTGGTGGCCTGGTTGTCAGTCTTCCTGAGCCTCTGCCATGGGCTTGCCTAGTCTGGCACCAAATGACTGTGTCACCTTCTTTCCATAGAGTGACACTTCCCCAGAGTCAGCTGCTCTGTGTGATGCCCAGAGATGAATCAACAGTTTGGTGGGCCTGGGCACACTCAGCCAGGCACCCTCATCTGTAAAAGCACCTGCTCCCAAGTATAGGTGTGGAGAGGGGACACGGGGATAAGGGTGAGATATGTTGGGTTTCAGAAAAGCCAGTACCTAAAAGCTGGTCATGCTGACAACAAACCCATGATGGGCACAGTTCCTTGCCATGCTCTATTCCAAGAACTGGGGAGTGGAAGATTCTAGAAAGCCCTGCCCTCAAGCAGTTCATGGCACCTTGGGAAGGTAACATTAAACCCACTATTGCAGAAGAGGGTGATCTGCACAGTGATTAGAAGCCCTGTGCAGAGAGGGCTCTGGAACAAGGTTTTGAAGGATGGGGCCCCTAAAATGCGTGTCCTATAAGGTGTCACAACCTCAGTATGTGTGCGTGGGCCTCCAGGCAGCCCGGGGAGACAGAGACACCAAAAGAGGAAGTCACTCAGGAATGGACTCTTATACCTAGTGAAGCATCCTGGATTCATCAGAAGCCTAGGGGGCCCCTGTGTGGGCTTTAAGGTGATGCTAAAGGTCACACTGTAAAGAGTTGCACACAGTCTTTGAAGTAGAAAAACTCCTGCTCACAGGGGCGAGGCCCATGGGACCTGACGACTACATTTAATTGGAAAATGAGACAACAGAGAACATGTCCTTGTTTTGTTTGTTTTGTTTTTGCTTTTTGGAGACAGGGTCTCGCTTTGAAAACATGTCCTTGTCATGTGTGGAGCAGCTGGAGCCCAAATGTACTCCCTGGGCCCAGGGCCAAAACGGGGTGTCATAGATGACCTCTGTTGCTCCCACTTGCGGCCTGCCCATGCCTGTCAACTCTACCTGAGAAAAGCAGCAGGAACCCACCCTCATGTCCTAGCTACAGACCCGCTGGCTTTCTCTTAAGGGACCACATAGTAAGTGTTTTAGTCTTTCAGGGCCAGAGGACCTCTGTCACAATGAGATTCTGCCACTGCAGCCAAAAGTGGTCGTGGATAATACATAAATGAATATCTGGGCCAATATGTTGCTGACAGGAATTAGTAGATACTGATGTTGACCAAGCCTGGGCTACTTTGGAGACCTCACAAATCAACCTGCTGCTGCTTCCCTAGTCTGCTGCAGTCTGTTCTCAGCACCATAGCTGAAAAGAACCTTTTAAGGCATAAGGTCATATGTCTTCCATACTTGAAGTCATCACTGACTCCCATCGCACACAGGGGCACTGTTTCTGCACAGTATGCTTCCCCTAAAACTGACCTCAGCTCCCCCACTGTGTCTGTGGTTTAGTGCAGGGCAGCCGCCAGGCTTCCAGCTGGGTCTCACCATTTTCTGCAGGCCCCTGCAGGTGGCCTCTGCCTGGGATAGTGCCCCAGGTTCCTCATGGCTCTGTCGTGACTCCTTCATAACACTCATCCCTTCTCACAACCTCCTTGCTGGTTCCCTGACCCTGTTCTACCTTGCCCTGTCCCTTGATAGAACTGTAAACTCCAGAGAGGCAGCTGCTGTGTCTTGTTTACTGTCAGATCACCAGCTCTTGGGCTGTACCAGGCCATAGGTGGTGATTGCTCAGTATTAGATGGGTGATAAATGGAGGGGGGAGGGAAGCAAGAGAGTTTTTGTTTGTTTGTTTGTTTTTGTTTTTGAGACAGGGTCTCGCTTTGCAATTCAGGCTGGCTCTGAGCTTGCTATGTAGCTCAGGCAAGCCTTGATTGAACTCAGCAATCCTCCTGCCTCTGCCTCCCAAGTGCTGGGATTACAGGTTTGAGCCATCAAGCCCACCATTTGTGGTATGTGGTACTGATTGCCAGTGGGTGTGAGCCACCACGCCTGGTATTGTTGTATGTGGTTACTGGAGATTGAACTTTCTAGGCAGGTGCCAGAACCACTGAGCTAAGTCTGCAGCCCCCAAGAGAGTTTTTATAGTCTTTCTATGGGATTTAGCCCATTGGCACTGTACTTACCTTACAAACACACTCAATCCCCAGTACCACCAAAAAATAAAAAGCCTCGCACTTACCTCTATATACAGCCATTGCTCCCTGGACACCATTCCCCTGGAGCTCCTAGGTGCTGTAGATGCCACAGAGAGCCCAGAACTGCCTACCATGATAGGTGCCCCGAAGACATTGTCCAGAGAGCTGGATAGTGTACAGTAAAGGGCTCCGAGGAAGGTATATTGGCCTAGGGGGAGGAAAAGGGGGGTGAACACATCTGGGTGGCATTGTGTCCCAGACAGGGACTGTGTGGACTAGACAGCTGGTGACATGTGAATCTGCAGACTGCCCAGATTCCTGACAAATGGAAACATTGCTGTCTGTAGGACATCTCCTACCAGTCTGGCTGGGCACAGGATTCCCTTTGTCATCATTTTCCACCCTGGCCAGAGAATTGGGGCCCAGAGACCCTGGTCCTGTTTCCCAGACAGGTGATAAGCCCAGCACTTCCTCCCCTAGTTAGCAAACAGCACAGGGAGGGATTAGACCTGGGATATAAATTTTGTCGGGAAAGTTCTTGGACTTGGGCCTGACTAGAAGGTTGAAATGTTTTGTGCCGCATGCAGGAGGATGGACAGCAGGATCTGGGATGGGAGGTAGTATACAAGGCCAGCTTCCTGGCCTGCTCAGCAGAGGTAGGGGTAATGTATTTGCAGCCCCTACTGTAGTTAAAATCTTAAGCGGAGGATGGCAATGTTCTGAAATTGTGGTGATGATTGCACAGCTCTGTGAATACACTAAATGAACCAGGAGTGATCTACTTCCATGAATGCATTGGACAGTGTGTGGATGATTCTCAGTAAGACATATCGAAAACATACCATTCTTAACTAGTAATACCGTCACAAAACTGTCATCAAGCAGGGTATAAAGACCTGATTATATTATTTGTGTCTCCTTTTCATCATGAAATGGTGCAATCTGTGCCACATTTTCCTTAAGTCCAAATATGGGGGGAAAAAAATGGAACCGATAATGCATTCCAGAATAATTTGGAAACCTTGATGCAATCCAGACTCACCTGGCACCCTTCCGCTTTCCTACAACTTGCCCTTTTTTTCCATTTCTTTTTTGACTTTGGAGAAGAAAAAAAAAAAAAAAAAGAAACCTCTGTTCTTACTGGTAAAAGAGCCTCCTGTTCCCTTTTCTTTCCCGTAAATCATGAGATAAGTTTGCATTTTATACCTTTCCAGAAATCTCTGTTGATTGTGGTCTGACCTCAGAATCATGGCTTCTGGGAAAGCAAGTCAGTATTAGAACTAGTGCTGTGAGCGGGTGTTGAAATCCTGAAGTCTGCTGAGCAGCTTACGGTGCAGGGTTGAGGCAGAGCAGGTGAATAGTAACTCAGAAATAATGCCAATAGATGATACTGCAATACCTTTGTCTACCTCACACCAGTGACTCTTAGAAAAAGGACCCCATTATATTTTTGGAGGCGGTCAGGGCCACCCACACTCGTTTTGTGCGGTAGAAACTGGTAAAGGTAAAGCGTGCTTATAGGTACCAGAGCCAACACTACAGCTTAATGGAAGCCATCGTTTATTGAGCAGTCACTGTCAGCCACAGTGCTCAGCACAGTTAGGCGTACTCTTCTCACTTCATCCTTACACTAGCGCATGGATTGGGGATTATTTTCCCCATACAGACCCAGGAAACCAAGCTCAAGGCCATAGGCTCGTTACACAGCCCACTGGTATCAGGGCCAGGATTTGAACCCATTTCTGTTTGTTCCTGACACCTCCTGTCATTTGTGGTCCGTTGATTTCTGTCTGTGCCCCAGCATTCAGCTCCCAAGCCAGTGTTCCTTCCCTCCTGGAGGGTGGCCAGGAAAGCACAGCCCTCTCATAGAATCAGGAGCAGCCCTGTGAGGTGAAGACAGGGCTCTCTGACAGGTGCTAGACCTGCGCACAGGCCCCGGGGCCACGGAGGAGGTACGCCAGCAGCTCTGTAGGAGGCAGGATGAACTTCTGCCCAAAGATGTGCTCTCGCGATTATTTATTAATTGTGAAAGGGAAGAAAAAAAAATAATAGGGTTTCCAGGAAAGGGATAAAAGTTCAATATGATAAACTCCCAAAAAGCAATCAAAGGCCAAAGAGGGCAGAAAAATAAAGAACAGAGAGAGTAGGAGAGATGATGAATCACAGCAGCCAGTACGTTTGCTGAGGCGGCCAAGGGGCCGTATTTCATGGTGACAGGGTGTGGGGCTGGTGTGCAAGCGAGCTAGTGGCAGAGTGTGTGCCCTGGTGGCTGCAAGTCAGGGATACCACAGGGCTCAACCCCTCGAGGCCCCCAGGCCCAGGACAAGCTGATGGTAATGGGAATGAATGGACCAATCAGCTGTTTTGCTATGACTGCTGGCCTGTTTCGTCATTTTGTATATTAGTACATGAAGGTAGGAAATTATACATGAAAAATGTACCACCCCAAGCCAAGGAAATCCCTCACAAGCCCACTAACACAGAAGAGCTCATTGTCAACATTTACTTTCCATCTGCTTTTCCTTTTTTCTCATTTTAAAAATTACTTTCAGTTATCCAAGAATTACTCAAGTCATTGAAGCTCAAAGTATGTTATATGCATCTATGAATATGCAACCCATTGTCTGCAAAACCACTATGCACTGATTTTTTTTAAATACCTTTTATGCTTTGAGAACAAAAGAAGTTAAGACATAACAAGTATAACTTAAGACCCCTTTGACTCTTCCACCCCAGGGGGCCCCCCCCCCAGATGCCCTTCGCTCCATGTCTGGGTCTCCTTCCACATCCTGCCCTGCAGCTGCGTTCTATACGTGCCTGTAACCAATGGCCAGGACGAGACCCCAGCCCCAGCTCTGCAGCTCTAAATCTAAGCAGCTCTTAAAAACCAATTTTTTCCTAATTTAACTCTTAATTTTATTTTATTTATTTATTTTGGTGGCAAAACCCTCCCTAAACACAGTGGGTAATAGGATTTAGGATAAGAAGTTAGGAATCTGTTGGATACCAGTCCCTCATAACTGATAAGGCCTCTTTCAGGACCCCAAGGTAGCCTTTTGAGTCTCCCCCTTTGATGCCCCTTAATAACAGGAAGTAGCTTCTGAAGAAGAGACCTTTGTCCCTGCTTCATAACAATAAAAGCCTGGAGTGTTAGAGCCACCACCCTACAAAAAAGCCCCTACTTTGTGCCATTTGCACACTGACCCTGTTTGCAACTCAGTTCATGAGTACTAGGGGCAAAAGCTTCAAGATAAGAATTTGAGGAAAGGACATAACTCAACCCATGACAGTCTGGGTTAGCCAGAATTTACTCAGTCACCTTATACTGGCTGTGTGAGTTGTTTTTACTACATTATGCATCACTCTGGAATGGTCACCGTTTCACAGAAATCCTACATCATGTTTTCAGTTACTCCTCTGAAAATCATTCCTTAAGGTCAAAGACAATGCCCACATTTAAGGCTCTCGATAGCACCTTGCCAGGCTGCTTTTCAGAAAGCAGAGCAGGGATGTCCGCCTGGCCCCACCTGGGCCCTGTGCTTCCTGGCTCTGTGGCAAGGCTGCCCAGCTCACTGCTCCAAGGCAGAGTTCCGCACATATGTGCATACTCCCACCACCATGGACATAGGCGTCCTTTCCATCAAGCCTCATTCTTATTCCACTTCTCATTTCTGCCAGAAAGAAAAAGAGCCCACAGGTTAACAGCAAAATAGAAACCATATCTCAAAGTGTCTGTTTAGGGCATGTTCTCTTGCAACCACATGGACGAACAGAGATGTCAGAAATACCGGGTCCTGTGGATATCAGGCATTAAATCAATCGGTAAAATTTCACTCACAGGGCAACTTGCCAAGCAAGATGAAGAGAAAGAAGTTCTCTGATTTAGTTCAGCCTAAAGCCCACTGCAGCCTGCATCGTCCCACTGCTGCAAAAGGCAGTCAAATGACGAGTGTGCAGCCACTCTGGGGGAAGGTAGGCCAGGGAAGGAGTTCTCCAGAGCCCTTCAAGGCAACTCCTGATCTAGTGGATTTTTAGGGTAAACCCTGAGAACTAGGGACAAGAAAACTTATGAACCCGGAGCTTAATTAACAGGGAGAAGACTTCAGAGAAAGAAGCACAGAGAGATGCCTCAGAAAGCCCGTGGGTTTGTTTGGTGTGTGAGAGAACAAAGACCGGGGCTGGGCGCTGAGTCCTCCGGCTGGAAACACTGGCCAGCAGACGCCTAACTCAGCAGGCGAGAAGTCAGTGCACAGAGCAGAGAGCAGGATGCAAGGAAAGATAAATTTAGCCTGCGTTTCAGGGGAAAACATCGATCTCAAATGTAGTGCTGCCTTTTAAAGGAAAGTGGAAGCCTTTGGCTGGTCATTTGGGACATTTTCACTTGAACAGATAAAAGCCCAGGAAAAACGAGTTTTAGTTACCAGTTCGCCCTGCTGGCAGGAGGGCAGCAGGTTTCTGCAGGGACCTGAGGTACAGGCACCTCCACTCTCACTGTCCCCCCAAAGAGGTGCTGCTTTGTTTTCTGGAAAGATCTTCCATGCGTGTTTCTGATCCCACATATTCCTGTTCAGGAGAAATCATGCAGGCAAGGCTCTGAGTCTCCTTGGCTGCTAGCCTGGGTCACCCGACATCTGATGGGTTTCGCATGTCAGACCAGGGCCACCGTCAGCTCCTTCTGTTGTCGAGTAATTGAGCAAAGGACATCTGGTGGCTGAGGATTTTTTTAAAAAAACAAAACATAAAAACCAGAGCACTGCTCACCCTCACGTGGCATCCTGAGCATTGTTCCACCTGGGCCATGCTGGAGAATCAGCACAGTCCCAAACAATGGAGCACCTATCTTAATGATGTTTCCAATACCTCAGCAGTCCGGTGGCGACAGCATCATTCACATGGCCTTCCTCTGACACTGCTCTCTTGTTGGGAAAGGGAAGAAAGTCCAGTCTGTCGATATCTGGGGCACTAATCATCCACATTCGGGTGCCAGGGGTCATTGAAAGGCTGAGATGTTTCCAGGAATTCATGACTCTAAATACATGGGTCTGACCGTAAAGGATTTCCAGTGAGGGTATGAAAGAAAGAAACCCAAATCCCGACTTCACCCCCGACCCTCATCAGCCCGTCAGCACCTGCCACTGTGTCTTAGATTCTTGGGAAGAAATGAAGTCAATGTACGTAACGATATGGGCCCAAGTTAATAATAAATGGGGAGGAAGAAGAAAGGATGTTCAATATTTAAACATTTCAGAGCGCTGTTTGTTTTGCCAGTTACTGCCCTCCTGCTTCCTGGATGGATTCTGTAAAACTGAGCACTTTCTCTAAGTCTGCCACGGGCATCTGATGCCTCCTCTTTAGGAAGACAAAGAACTGTAGTGTTTTGGGCAGTCCCCACCCAGCAGGATCCCTTCTTTTTTTCTGTTGCTTTTCATAAGGGAAAGATGACAGACAACATGGAAACTAAACTTTTTATGAATTCAGGAAGTTTGTAACCTTGAGACCATGTCCAGTATCATCTTAATTCTCCCCTGATTCATTTTTCTTGGAGCTATCTCTCTCATATCCTAGTGTAAATGCTGTGCTTCGGTGCTGGTCTCTAACAGACCATAAAGGCTTAACAATCAAATATACAGACACATTTAAGAAATATCTCCCCAAGTATACATCCTAGATATGTTCCTTAAAAGTTGTCTCTAATGCAGAATTCTGAGAATCAATTCCTTTTTTTCTTCTTGACACACATTATATAAAAGCAGAAAGCATTCTTTTGGGGGGAGGAAAAAAACATTTGGCATAAGACATAATAAAATCATGCTTAAGGATGCAGCAAACTTTAAGTCTCTTAGTTAAAGGAAATCAATACATTTCTGATGAAATATTAATCGTACTAAAAAAATAAGTCAAAACTACAAATGCACAGTGGCCAGGGTGATTTTAACGTTGCAAGCATTAGCTTAGATTTGCAAGGAGGCACAAAGAGAAAGTAGATCAAATGGTAACCTGTCTGAGCAGCCCCTTGGAAGCTGCTTTCTTTTGGGTTTTCTGTCAAAAACTCACATACCTCTTCTTAAGGGCCACAGTTACTTCCAAGCATTTGCTGAAGCTGCTGGTTTTGGAACAAAAAAGGTGAAAGTAAGCTGTAGAGAGGAGCCTGCCCAGGTGTGTACACACACACACACACACACACACACACACTGATTGGGGGGGAGGGAAATGGAGAATCAGGAAAGCCAGTTGTTTGAACACACAGCTGGCTGTTCCCTCCCCCCTCCCCTGGGGCTGTGATTGTTGTCTGGTTTTGGCAGCCTGAGCTGTGTTAAGTGGCTCTTTTTATAGGTCATTTGGTTGAATTCTGGTAGTTTCATAGTTCAGCATAACCTGTCCTGCTCTCCCTCAAAGAAATACCAACAAATAGGTCATGGGTATCCTGAATGTACTATAATCTAAGATTTTAAGAATTTCAGTGAGAAGTAATAAGAACTCCATTTTCTTATAAATTGTTTTATATAATTTCTTTAAACTTATATCTTGAGAGTTACCTGGGAAAGTGCTGTCATGTCTCACTTTACTAAAACCTCCTGTCATAGGAGGTGACACAGGGCAGATTTTTGTCTTGCATTGCATCATTTTCTCAAAAGAGCTGAACCATTTCCTCTGTCATAAAATCATTCATAAAAACGAAAAGGCTCAGTTCTTGCTTCATTGGGCCCAGGGGCGTTCTGGGCCCCCTACTAGTGACTGTTACCAGAGCACTTCGACTGTATTAACTTGACTCTCACAAGCCCTGAGAGCTATAGTGACCTCGCTGCACATCAGAGACACAGGCTCCTGGGTGAGCAGGTCCCTCCCCATGCTGTGCCCATGGGGGGAGGCTGGCCCCGGGTCCTCTCCTCTCTGCTGTGTCCTAGCCCCAGAGAAGTTGAGGCTCAGAGACAAGTATTAGTCCTTCTCAGGTTCCCCCTGTGTGGATGACCGAAGCTGAAGGTGCAGCAGCCTGGACTGACTTGAGTCCCATGGGGCTGGGAGTCCTATCCACTGTAACAGCCTCCACTGCAGGCTTTGAAGCTCATTTGGATTGATACTCATCTTGACTTCATGTGGCTCAGCACCCATTCCCTGATTCTATCTGACCTGAGTAGTTGAAGATAGTATCTTCGGTTCTTTTTGTAACTGATGTGTAATAGAACGTCATTGTCTGTCACTGTGGCCTAACCCAGGCTTCAGGGACGTGGCTCAGCTGCAGAGTTAACCACCCACTCTGTGAACTCGAGCCCAGACCAGTTCAAGCAAATGCAACAGAGAGCTGCCTCAGGAGCACACGTGTCGGTTCCACGCGCCTTTTGTAGAGCATCAAAGCCAGTTCCCCGGCACCTTGGTACACTGCCAACTGGTAGAATGTACAGGGCAGCACACGCG
Source organism: Thryonomys swinderianus (assembly GCA_004025085.1). Classification (NCBI taxonomy): domain Eukaryota; kingdom Metazoa; phylum Chordata; class Mammalia; order Rodentia; family Thryonomyidae; genus Thryonomys; species Thryonomys swinderianus. Next base: position 3,915 of record PVIC010000701.1, on the reverse strand, counting down.
TCAGCGTCAGATATATCCTGTGTGGATGGCTTCCCCGAGGACACAGAACAAGGCCACAGAATGAGAAATGTACAGGAGGAGCTTGCTACACTGGCCTACTAGGAGCCCTGGGCTGTCCTTGGTGAGCAGGGCCATGGCTGAACATTTTATCCATCCCATGGGTCCCAGATCCTTGAGCCCCTTTCCCAGAAGCCCCTGCGCCCTGTCTAACCGCCTCCTTATCGCTACTCTTTCAGCCTCATTTGCTGCCTCAGTAGATGGGCAGCCATGACGGCCTCTGATGAGCTCTATAGTGCTGAAGCTGAGAAACTGTTGTGGAGCTCTTTGCTCACTAGCATACAGTCAGTAATGCTATCAGAAGAGGGCAGGGGCTGGGCGACACAGGGGCTGGGCATTTTGGGACCAAAGCCCAAGTCCTGGTCACCCTCTGTTTTAAAAATTCAAAGCCAGGTTGTGCCACTGTGCGAGACTCTCAAAGACCTGACCCCTGCCTCTGCACATGCCAGTGGCTCTGAGGCCTGGAAAGGTGCTCACATCTGAGGCAGTGCCCAAACCTACAGGGACAGGGATTCTTGCCATCCACACAGGCCCTGGCAGTCAAAGAAGCACTTGGACCCTGGGTATCTCCTGTGGGCAGCAACCTGCACTGGCAGCCCTCACCCAAGAACAGAGACCATTTAAGGGCAGAGCTGGGATGAGATGGTACAAAGAAAAAGCAGGATACTGAAAAGACCAATTTTTCTTTTCTGCAGGTTTTCAAGTATAGTCTTTAGAGCTCAAGAGGACTTGTCCATGGAAACAGAGCTATAGGCTAAAAAATTCCTTGAGTTCCCAGCTATTTTTATACATTGGCCATGTTATCCCTTTAAAAGCAACCATAAATAAAAGTCTTTTTTTTTTTTTTTTTTTCTGAGACAGGGTCTCACTTTGTAGTTCAGGCTGGCCCTGAGCTCACTATATAGCCCAGGCAAGCCTTGAACTCAGCAATCCTCCTGTCTCTGCCTCCCGAGTGCTGGGATTACAGGCATGAACCACCATGCCTGGAATAAAAGTCTTTTTGCATTTGAGCACAGCCAGTAAGTGATCAAGAATTACCCATGGTGAGGTTCAGGGAGCAGCCCCTGATGGTGGTGACCTTGATTGGCTTAGGGAAGCTATAGAATTGTCCTCTTCTCTGGGTGCCCAATTTATAGATCTGTCCTTTGGACAGGAAGAAAATCAGAAACCACCACTTGGGAGAAGCCTTTAGATGGCCCCTGAGGCCCAGTTCTATATGCAACAGTAAATCGTTTTGAACTGTTACAGAGAGGCTATGAGGAGGATCTCTGCAAATACTGAATCTTTTGTCTGCCACTCAGAGCTCAGCATCCTGGCAGAGAGTGAAGGTAGTACAGAGACCCGATAGTCCCACGGCCCACAGTGTTGCAGTCATGGGGACCCAGCCCATGTTAGTAGATTCCTTCATTTTAGTGTCAGTTTCTAACAGGAGTTTCAGGTGAGCACATAGGCCTTGTCCTGTGGGTACACCACTGATGTGCTTAAATCTGAACCCTGGGCCCTGATGATCTCTAAAAAGTGATGGTAGCATCTTCCTGAAGTTGCTTTTCCTGGGTAACCCTGATGCCATGGCTCCCAGCCTCTCCACCCCCACCCTGGCCATCACTCTCTCCTGCCAGGGAACAGCCTCAGAGGCCACTTCCTGGGTCAGATGCAAGAAAGAAACTGTACCATACTAGATCTAAGAAGGGGCGTCTGTCCAGAACCACCCATAGAAGCCCCTGTGACTCTCACAGCCCCAGTCTTCCTCTCCTGCCCGAAGGATGGCAAACTGCAGTTGGAGGTGAGAGGGTTGGAGCTGAGGAGAGAGCCAGGAGGGAGGAGTGAGGCCCTGGCCATACTCACTATCTTCAGTTTGTGTGTGGGGTCACAGGGCCAATTGATTTTTTACTGTTTCCCAGCATCTCGAGGGGTGGTGAGAAAATAACGAACAGTGCGTCGCCAGAAACCTGAGCTGCAGCCGCAGAATGAATTCGATAATAATCAGCAAGCTAGGGAGCCCGTGCCCCAAGGTCCGAACTCACATCGCCATGCCTGGGCTGCTTCTGAGTCCATTCTTAGCAGATTTACAGTGTGCTTTACAGCCTGGAGCGTGCACAGAGCAGCGCTGGCTTTTGTGGGGACAGGCAGCTCTCCTTCCAAAGCTCAGAGGTCAGTGAGAAACTGGTCTTCTCTGAAGCATGGTTGTCTAAAATGTCTTAGATGCACGTCTCAGGCTTGGACAGGCTCTGGAAAGGAGACCCCAGCATGTGGCCTCCTAAGGCTCACACTGGCTGAAGACCCCATGTCAACTGAAGACAGAAGTTGAATGCTGACCTCTCACGCAGGCTTGGCCAGGGTTGCCTGCTTCCTGTTTCAGGAAAAAATAATAATAACAAATATGAACTGGGGCTGCAACTCAGTGGTGGAGCACAAAGGATTCTATCCCCAATGCTACAGAGAGGAAAAAAAACACTTTGAGTTAAGATGTACACATATTAAGTGTTCAGGAGTTTTCCCATAGAAATCCACATATTGAAGAAACAGACATCATGGCTGCCCTGAGGTCTTATTCTCTCCACCTGCCCAGGCTGTCTCCTTGCGCCACCCCATCCCCCACAGAAAGTCCAGGGTCCCACATGTTCACTGTTTGGCTGACAGAAGAGTACTGTTTCCCACGGTCCAAGATCTCTGTCAAATAAGAGAAAATGCACCACACAGTGGGAGGCCAGCCACCCTGTCACCTCTGGCCATTCCTCGTTCTCTCACATTACCTGGTACCAGCCTCGTCAGGTCTGTGATTTTCAGAAGTGGGGACCACAGAATAGCTGGGAAGAAGTAAAGTCTCCCTGGCTGGATCCCTGGGCCCCAGGGCACTTTTGCATTTCAGGTGATTTTGAAGTCATTTAGAGGGAAAGAGTGTCGTGGGGTGTGATCTCCACCGGAGGAATCTCGTGCCAGGCAGGGACTTCCCCCGTACTCTGAGACACGGGCCAGAGGGTTCACAGCAAATGGGGAGGTCCTAGGAGCTCGGCTACCCGCACGGTTCCCCCAGAACTTGGCTCCTGGCAGCCTTGAGGGGCTGTGTGGTAACACAAATGTCTCCTAGTTGGAAGTCTCCTGCTGTCACTTACCTGGCGCCTACCTTTCAGCGTTGCATGTTGCTTTCGGGCACCTGATGTTTGGTCTCCTGTGTCAGCTCTGGTTTTACCATGTAGGTGGCCCCGCTCCCCCTGAGAGGCATGTGAGGGTGGGAGCACTTGCAGTCTGGGATGGGACAGGGAGTCCTTGGAGTGACTCCTAAACCTCCAGACTCAGTGTTCTCAGAGATCTGGGAATCCCACAGGCTGAGGTTGCTTTTACCTCCCCCAAAGGGCAAGAGGCTTGTCACCTAAAGTGACAAGTGGTTGAACCTCAGGCATGACCAGCAGTCTCAGAGTGGTGACAGTGTCGTGACTTTGGCCAGCACGCCCCACCCCCCATTCTTCATTGGCCCACATCTGAGCCCTGTCCTGCTGAGCACGCAGAGGTCCACACTGCTTCCAGGTCTTGGCCTTTGTGTATAATCTCTGGCCCCTGCAAACCCAGATGGAAACTTGGACTCTTCCCTGGATGTCATCAAAAGTACCCATTTTGTCACACAGGAAAGAGCTGAGAGAGGATTTCCTCAAGATTTTGGGACTTGTCATTCTTTATGGCAGAGTAATACTCCATTTTGTAAAAAAACCACATCTTCTTTATCCACTCTCCAGTTGATGGACATTTGGGTTGTTTCCAAGATTGAGCTATCACGAACTGAGCTGCTATGAACAAGGGTGTACATCTGTCTTTCCAATGTGAGTTTTTAAATTCTTTTGGGTATATTCCTAGCAGGGGTAT